>JAUEKZ010032114.1:2882-17998 GCA_031471865.1 Melibe leonina | reverse complement strand
TAGATAGATAGGTAGATAGATAGATAGATAGATAGATAGATAGATAGATAGATAGATAGATAGATAGATAGATAGAGGAAAGAAAGAGATGAAGAGGGAGAGAGAGAGAGAGAGAGAGAGAGAGAGAGAGAGAGAGAGAAAGAAGACGCTACAATCACTATGTCGTACGCTTTCGTTTAAAAAAATGGATAAAGTTACCACGACCAGGAAGACCTACGAATTTATCGTCCGTCTTCCATTTCTCCAAAAAAAAAAGTTGACAAATAGCTGATGATTTACATTTTAAAAAATTGCCTCTCACAATCACAATGTAGAGAAGAACACACAAACAGGTGGTGGCCAGGCCACGACCCACATATTGCATTATGTGCCATGGAGGCCCAGGATATTCTACCGCCTTTTGTGTACAAACGTACTCAGTCTCCTTCTAGATAGCAAGTGATTCTGTAATCAGTTACCACCTTGTAAAACATAGGATATGACCATATATCTGTCAGGACAACATGCAGGACCCAGATCGGCTCAATAGATACAAAATAGCTTTGTGTGTATGCTTTTTAAGAGTGCACTGGAGAGAATGCTGGAAAAATATAAGATGATAGAGAAGATAAAAAAAGTATCGCCAACCAGAGACGCCTATCAATTGACCATTCCATAGCACTCTGCACAAGTCTGTCCCATGTCTACAGGATGGAATCATCAGAAAAGAAATGATGTCTCTCCTGCATTCAATCACTATACTAGTACCAGTAAAGTAGTGAGGAATAAGCACCGGAAATCACAAGAAATGAGTCATCCGCGGATGATCAAGCGGATATTCTCGCTGTCTCGCGCTGTTAGCCAGACGATGGGTGCCATGGTAAGGGTAGCGAATGGCTAAATGGATATACTCGCTATCTCGAGCTGTCGGCCAGGTGATGGATGCCGTGGCAGGGTCTAGGGTTCGATCGCCTCACACTTTTCTCTCTTTTATAATTTTTCTTTTTTTTGGCTTTGTCTTTTATCTGCACTGTGTATTATTTCAAGTTTTACTCTTTTCATGTTTTCCATGACCTTTAGCCTTAAGCCTTTAATGTTGGGGTTGAAAATGGACTGGATAATGGTTGGGATCAATAAAGTTGCATGCATTCCGGACATCAAAGTCCAACATGCACGGAATTTATTTCATAGAGCCATGTCAGACAGGTTTTCACTGCCATTCAAAAAGCAATACAATGAAAAATACATGTCTAAGGTTGACAGGCAACCCAAGCATTGGGAATTTGATATAAAAACCGCCTCACTCATATCGTGCAGAATATGAACTTTGACCCTTTCACTTCTTGTTGTAAAAAAAAAAACCCGTAAAAAGCGGAATATAGAGAGTATGATATCACCTATCATTAGACTGACTCAAACGGGGTCTAAATTCTAACCAAATTGAACATGCAAAGTCATTCAAATTTACTTGTTCTTAGACCAGGATGAAGGCGCGATGTCCGAACTGGTAGCGACGTAGCACGGAGCCTGTGGCACCGGGTTCAATTCTTACCAGTGGCACTGCTAATTTTTCTTGGGCAAGAAGATGTACTCTCTTTATACCAGATAAATCAGATTTCAATTAATTATATATGCCAACATACTGACATTCATGATTTGTAAGAGCTTCCTAGATATTTTCAAGAAGCAGATAACAGTAAGTATCGACAGTAAATGCACCCTGCTTTGTCTTTAACTCTAACAAAAACCACAGAAAAGTGTTCTGGAATCCCGGACCCTGTCACGGCACCCGTCACCTGGTCGACAGCAGGAGACTGCGAGCCAATCAACGTAGCCATCCGCTCCCCTAATTATCATATTGATTCAGTTCATGCCGACTACAATGTACCAAAGGCACCGGTGCCTTTCTTTGCCTTTGATTTCACCCCCTCCCTAACCCCCTCAAACAAGTATTTAACCCTTTCACTGCTCATGACACCAACATCTTCAAGACTTGCTTGCTTTAATGCCAGAGAAATCAGATTTCAGTGAACTGACATATGCTAAAAGCCTGAATTTCAGTTCACTGAAATCTGATTTATCTAGTAAAAGAACACGTACATTGCATATTTCAGTTGGGTTAGAATCAGACCCCGCTGTGAAAGGAAAGGGTTAAACCAAGACCACTGAACCGTTGAATCGATCCCAATGAATACGTATATCATGAATCAAAATAAAATAATTTAACTCAATAGCTTATCTGAAAACTTTAAGGTATTCCTCTTTTAGATTTCTGGACTTTATAAAAGTCACTGATCATCAAGTAAGAGTTACTTTGGCCGTGTGCCTCATAGTAAAATGATTCCTTCTGTTTTAGACAAAATTTGTTATGCGCCCAGAGCCCTCACCTCAGAGGGGTGTATGGCGCACTATAAGTGTATAGCATTATTATACTCAATACCTGAGCGTCGGGGATTTTCTAGACATACGGCATAGTGTCGTAGGTTGCCATTTCTTTACTTTACTTTCGCCGAGTCTAAAGAGACCTAGCTGCCAATTTCCTTCTGGATGAACAAGAAGGTTCTGAAAAAAATATTGCACTGATTGGGATTCGAACCCACGGCATACCACACGAGGATTCAGAGCTGGGTAATTGTCAGACGCTGTATCGATTGGGCTATCGGGCCACCGACATGTAACTCTAAAATAATCAATTATGAATAACTTACAGATCCATCTAAAGTTTTGTTTCTCTCCATTCTCTCTCTCTCTCTCTCTCTCTCTCTCTCTTTCTTTCTCTCTCTCTCTCTCTATCTCTCTGCCCTCTTCCCTCCCTCTGCACCTCTTTTCCCCCTTTATCCCTTAACCCCTCCCTCCCCACCGCGACCTTTCCAATCGGACGCTTTGACACGTCACATCACCTCGTTTCTTACTATCTATTTGTTGATGACAATTTTATTTGACTGAATGTCTGTCTACAGACGGAATAGAGGAAATATCGATAGATGATAATACAGTAGACGAAATGTATACAGTAGTCAAAGTGATAATGAGAACATGTTTGGGGACAATATCAAATTACCCCACCCTGTAACAACAGGGCCTCACCGTGATATGGGCCACGGCGTTCTGATCAATACAAGATGAACGATAGATATTACTCGTCATATGCGTTTTCTCTGCGATGGGCATCAGTGTACGCCTCCAAAAGGCCATCGACACAAGGTCTGTGTGCAGAGACAAATTCTGCAGAAGGCCATGTGTTTGAAGCATTATTTTAATTGCGTAGTAGCAGCAGCTAGCAGTAGTTTATGATAAAGAAAACCGAATCATGGCTCATTAGCTCCCCGTTTGTCCCAGGGAGGCGGCATGCAAGATATGTAACTGATAGAGATGTGTATGCTCTTTTTTATGCTGGCCATCTCCTCAGCGGATGTGGTGCGGATGTATGTGTGCGCGCTTGTGTGTGTGTGTGTGTGTGTGTGTGTGTGAGAGAGAGAGAGAGAGAGTGTGTGTGTGTGTGTGTGTGTGGGCATTGCAAATCTCCATTGGAATCCAGCCATGAATAGGGACTCTGTCGTGGTATTGGATGATATGTGGTGTGACCAGCAGGCTGCTCCTGTCTGAAATAGGACCCCGCTTCCACCCATTCCATAACAGGCAGTGTAACCAGCATATATTATATTGTAATTTAGTTTAATAGAATATAAGCTTATTTCATTTAACCATTGTTCAGATGTCTTTACCTAAGAATACAAACAAAGAAAGAGAGCTTTAAATGACGGAGAGACATATTTGTGCAAATAATGAATTATGTACAAAGTCATCGTAAAGAGAAGGGAAAGAATCGATCTAGTATGCATTCTTCGTCCTTTTATTTCTCTATTTCACACCGTATGAAAAGCAATAACTTCATTATAGACCAAATACTCGCTCCTATTTACATATTTTCTACGTTTTTTCCCGGACCCCCCCCCCCTCTCTCTCCCTCTCTTTTTTTGTTGTTGAATATCTGGCTGCTAAACTGTTTTTTTCTTCTTTTTCTTCTTCTTATCCACGGTTCGATGCATGGTTGGTTTTGAATATTAATATTGAATATCATCAAGGACGGTTGAGCCGATGACTGAGCATGAAATACCTTTGACATTCATCCGTATTCAGCTACCGGGACAGGATTATCATTCTTGTCGCCTTTCATTCGAGCAGTCGAGAGTAGAAGTATCCCTGGAGATCGAAAGTGCACGAATCTCACCAAGGGACAGTAAGTAAGTAAGTAAGTTAGTAAATAAGTAAATAAGTCTGTGAGTAAGTAAATAAGTCAGTGAGTAAGTGAGTAAGTTAGTACGTATGTACGGAAGTAAGTAACTGCATTGGTAAGCGAGTAAGTGAGTACGGAAGTAAGTAAGTAAGTAAATGAATAATTAAATAACCATACACGTCGACGCCATCTTGATTTCCTGTAAAATCAAATCACTTGGGAAAAAAACTTTGAATTTATGTGTTTGCAACAATAAGGTCATTCTATCAAAAACACCAGGTGCGAAAGAGATTAGAATCCTCGTTTAGAGTCAGATGGTTAAACCAGTGGCTCAACTTGTCTCTTCTTTTTCTTCTTCTTCTTCTTCTTCTTCTTTCTTCTTTTTCTTCTTCTTCTTCTAGTTTAACCCGCACTCAGCAGGGTTGCCACAATGAATGGACGCCACATTTCCATGCATCCCAGTTCATTGTATCATCTTCCCCCAGGTCCAATTCTTTCACACCCACCTTTACCCTATCCATCCATCTAGTCTCCGGGCGTCCCTATTTCTCTTTCCTATGAATTGTTTATCTAATATTTTATTAGCCAAATACTCCCTCTCTCGTCTCTTGCCTCTTCATTCACAAAACTTAGGTTTAAATAGTTTAAATAGTGTGTTTTCTTACATACTGTATGCGTTTGACGTCATAATGACCTCACGACCGCAACCAAGTGAGTAGTATTCATTCCCCTTAATTTCCCTCCCAATAACACCATAACACAATGGTGTGTGTTAGTAGAGTGCGGGGATTGAGTATTTTGACTCAACGCACTAGATTGCGCAACATCCACTGAACGTGCTTATAGCGCTTCACATAGGATCCCTCCCTGACCAAAAGCAACATTCGACATACAGCACGAGACATGCTGCCTGTTATGCATTTGTACATTTAATTTCTATTCGGACAGGGACAAGACTGTTCCTCCTTTTCTCTCTCTCTCTCTCTCATTCTCGCTCTATCTTTCTCTCAATCTCTCCCCCTCTCTTTCTCTCTCCCCCTTCTCTCTCCCCCTCTCTTTCTCTCTCCCTTCTCTCTCCGCTCTCTCTCTCTCTCTCTCTCTCTTTCTATGTTTCTACCCCTCTCTTTCTCTTTCTCTGGCACAGCACGCACATTCATAAATCTTAATCTCCCTAACTAACTCGTTAAATTCCTAAAAGTTAAACAATTAAAAACAAGTGACGAGGGATGAGAGAGAAGTGTCATTATCAATCGGCATTGAAATAAATTTGAGGATTTTTTGAGGAACAGCTAAAAAATCAGTTCCGTAGCTCAATTAATAGAGAGGACGGTCGTTGCTCGGCTTCCGCGGCTTCAGGGTCGCGACTACTTTGACTCTCTTCCCTGCAGTAGAAGAGAGCCAAAGTAGTCGCTCTTCCCTGCAGTAGAAGAGAGCCAAAGTAGTCGCTCTTCCCTGAAGTAGAAGAGCAAAAGTAGTCGCTCTTCCCTGCAGTAGAAGAGAGCCAAAGTAGTCGCGATCATGAAACCGCGGTAGGCGAGTAACGACCCGTCCTCTTACCGTCCGATCTCGTTTCTGAGCTGCCTCTTCAAGGTCCTAGAACGGATACTGCTGACCCGCCTGACACCCCTGCTCGAGCGCGCCACACCCCCCCCCCCCCACCTCGCAGGGCGGGCTTCCGTCCGGGTCGAGGGACTGTTGAACAGGTGTTGAGTCTGACTTCCTTCATCGAATCTGGTTTCGACCTCGGCCTGAACACCGTCGCGGTTTTCGTAGACCCATCAGCCGCGTATAATACCATTTATTGGCGAGAAGAGATTTTGCTTCAGTTCGCTTAGATCACACAAAGCCGCAAACGTGTACGCCTACTGGAAACGATGACTGGCAACCGCCAGTTCCATGTCTGTCTGTGAGACTCGATCAGCAAGCCCAAGAAAATTCGTAACGGCGTTCCGCAGGGATCGGTTCTCGCGTCCGCCTTGTTCAACATGCATCTCAGGAATCTCCCACGGACGGGAGCCATCCATCTGGGCCACATAGCTCGTCACTTATGGAGATGGTACCTCAAAATGAACCGAACAAAAACGGTCACCTACGTTTTTCACTTGTCAAACCACGACGCAAACCAACGTCCCGACGTGAAAGTTGGCGGATCAATCAACCCTCTCGGCGGACCCAACACCGACCTATCTCGGCGTCCAGCTTGATCGAACTCTCTCATACCGCACACACCTCCGAAACGTGGCCCGGGAGGTCGAAAAATGAAACAACAGCTGGGGTGCCAAGGCGTCCGTACTCAGGACTTCTGCACTAGCTTTAAGCTACAGCGCGGCCGAATAATGTGCCCCGGTCTGGACAAACGCCTCGACTGTAGGCAAAGTTGACGCCAAACTCGGCTCAACGCAGAAAGAATGGTTACCGGTGCTCAGTGTCATTACCCCACCGCACCTGAGGCGACAGGTGCCTTTGCGGCGTTGGCGGGACAAAACGAAAGGTCTGGACGGCGCTGTCCCCCCTTGTACAAGTGATGAGACGCGCCCGCGCACAAGGAGCCTGGTTAAGAGGAAACCCTTCTACAGGGCTCCCCTGGCCGGCCTCGATGTGTGCAAGGAGTGGGAAAAAAAGAGTGGGACAGAGCCGCCCTGAAGGGCTCCGCGGACTATCGAATCCAGCTCGACAAGAAACCGCCCGGTTTCGACTCCCAGTCCAGAGCCGTGTGGGTGACGGCGAATAGACTGTGGACCAGATGCGCAAAGACTCAGGCCACACTACACGTCTGGGGGAGAGCTGACTCCCTCACTTGTAAAAAATTCGGGAGGCACCCGCAGACTGTGGAGCATCTGGTCGCCGTGTGCCCGGTAAAGAAGCTTGACGGCGGCTTCCGATCGATCCAGAGTTGTAACGATACGTTCCGTGATTGGGCAAAAAGTTGGAATGGGGAGGCATAAACCCCAAACGAAACTGCTGCTATAGCGTCGGCCTCGGAACCGTCTGGAGGCGGCGTGGCCGAACTGGTCGTGACACCGCCGCACAGAACCCGGGGGCTATGGGTTCGATTCCTACCAACGGGCTTTCGGTTATTTCTTGGTCAAATTTACTCCAATTGCCCCACCCCACCGTAGCTGTAGCTGAATGGGAACTAATCCAAAATTTCGGTTAGGGAAAATAATATGCGCTAGACCAGTGTCCTCTATCCAAAGGGTGGCAACCATTGTTGTTTTTCCGTTTCACACTTCTGAAACCGGGATAAGCTCCGACTCCATGGGCAATTAGGCTCCAAATGAGTTATTACGAAGTGACAGGTCGATGGTTCGAACCCCAGCCGCATCCGTGCAGAGGATGTTATAATAGTCATTTTGATAGCTGTCTCACCAAGCGCTCGCTGTCATGGGAACAATACTAAAACTGGATGACCCGGTGCCCGTATCCTGTGACTGGGTGAGATCTTCTAGTGTATGTTTATAACTTGTCTAGAGCTGAGCTCCGCCTTTCTTGTGACATTGAATGTTAAAGAGACAATAACCAACCAACCGACCGACCAACAGTTTCACCCCCTTTATCAATGATTGTTTCCCGGAATACTCTCTGTCAGATGTAAATGTCCATCTTTGGTCTTGTTTGTGTGTGTGTGTGTGTGTGGAGGGGGGGGGGGGAGAAAGAGAGAGAGAGAGAGAGAGAGAGAGTGTGAGAGAGAGAGAGAGAGAGTGAGAGAGAAAGACAGTGATATATCATATCAGTGAATGTGTGTGTGTGAGTGAATGTTTGTGTGTGTGTGTGCGTTTGTGTGTTGGTGTGTGTGAGTGAATGTGTGTGTGTGAATGTACGTGAATGAGTCTGTGTATATGTGTGTGTATGTTTGCATGTGTGTGGTTGTAAATGTGTATGGGTTTAAATGTATGTGGTTGAATTTTTGCGCATTAACATGATATGTTTTGGAAGGTTTGTGTGTGAGTTAATGTGTGTGAGTTTTTGTGTGTGAATGTAGTTGTGTAAATGTATGTAAGTGAGAAAAAGAGAGAAGGGTTAAGAGATAAAAATAGAAAGCCAACAACCATATATTCACTATATTTCCTATCTGTGTGAGGATTTCTAGACAAATCATAATTGATTGGTATCAAATTATAAAATACACACTCTCTGTCTGTCTCTCTCTGTTTCTCTCTCTCTCTCTATCTCTCTCTCTCTCTCTCTCTCTCTGTCCCCCCCCCCCCTACTCACAGACACACAGACACTATCACTTTCTATCTCTTTGTGTGTATATATATAGATAATATATTTAACATGTATATATATTGTATGTTTGTGTGTGTAGGTGTGTGCGACTTTCGCTCAGTCTCTCTCAGTCTCTCTCTCTCTCTCTCTCTCTCTCACTCTCTCTCTCTGTCCTCTCTGTGCCTCTTTCTGTCCCTCTCTCTTTTTCTGTGAGTATGTGTATATGTGTAATACTCTCGCTCTCTCTTTCTCTCTCTCTCTCTGCTTGTGTGAGTATGTGTGAGTGCATATTTCAACTCTCTCTCTCTCTCTCTCTCTCTCTCTCTCTCTATCTATCTCTCTATCTCTCTGTCTCTCATTCCTCTCTCACACAGCTGCCAATTCAGTCTATATCAGGTCTTCTTTCAGTTTCACATCCATCGTTTTGTGATGTGGGCAGGCGAAAATCATATTATTGATAAGAGGAAAACAGGCATCAGCTTTGTCAAATGAATGGTTCATTGTTATTGTTTGTTTCGTTATTTTTCCATGCATTGTTTTCATCATTCATTGCTAAACAAGGAAAAAAAACCACAGAAACAACCTCGCATCCAACAGTCTACACCCAGTTAACATAGCTTGATCATCAGCTCCCGTGGAGAGGTATGGAGATGAGCACAGATATTATTCATGGCCGGCACCAATGCGCGATGTGGGAGTGTGCATCTCTAGGGCATACGAGCACCAGCACGGGAACGCTCCACTAGCCTCGAGTGTGCGTCGTAGTATACTCTCCTGTGTGATTACTCAATTAACGTCGGGGCCATTTCTATCACTTTCATTGACAATAAAATTATATTTTGGTTTGTCCCAAATATAATAATATTGTATTGAATTAAAAATGCGAGTGAACGGGGATGATAAACTATTGATTGTCAACTAGCAGTGCCAGAAATGAGAAAAAAAAGATATTATAATTTTAAACCCCCCAAAATATATATCTTTTATGTCAAAAGAGGTTGATACCTTTCACATAGAGATTAATCTTTTTAAAGCCAAGGACACCAACATATCCAAGATTGGCCTGGTCTTCTTATATCAGATAATTCAGATTTCAGTGCACTTACATATGCCAAAATCTGCTATAGGAACACGTACATTTTTCAGAGTTTCGATATTTCAGTGTGGTCAGAATCAGAGTTCGCTGTGAAAGTGTTGAAGAGGCCATTTTAAAAAGATAATGTTACTAACACTTCTTCCAATTAACTGACTTACTCGGCTGGACCGAGTACTGTACCTGTCAATGCGCATTACAACTTCGTCAGTTATTGACTTCACAAACTTAAGAGCGAAGCGACCTTTCAATAACTTTATGGATTGCTTCTTGAAGTTACATGATGAAGCGTATTTTGAAATTCTGGTGAAAATATTATATCTCAGAGATGAAAAGATATGAAACTTCTAAGATAATTCACAAAATAAGGGAACACAAATACACGCGCACATATCCACATACACACACACACACACACACACACACACACACACACACACACACATGATCACACGTTTTCAAACATTCATACATGCACACGCCAAAGTAAGACTGACAAACTCACGAGCACACATTATCGCATAATGAACAATGCACAGACCAGCCTGGAATCACAATCACCAGGATAGTCACAGTGAGGTTTTTCAACGATTGATATTGGGATGATCAGCGCGTTCCGATGCAAATCCCGATCCGCCCCGTATCGTATGACCTTTTCCCTTTTTCTGGCTCAGGGAATAGCTGGTGTTTAGGTGATATTCTATGTAAAAGGGTCAACAGAGTAGAATAGTCTCCCTTTCTCCCTGCCCATGGGTTAGCGATTTGCAAAATAGGTCAAAACTTTCCCTTCACTAAGATTCTCTCCAAGGGGAAACCTTTAACTGTATGCTAATGTATGGATTTATACGGATAGGTTTTTTTTTCCAGAACAATTTAATAACTTGGAGGATGTTCGATTTTTCTACTAAGACCCTGAATACGACTACCTACAATAGCTAGCTAGCTTGAACACTTGATCGGTTACAGTTCAGATTTAAAGGGACTGTACCCATGACCCTATCCAGATAGCTGATCCGCCCACGTCACTCTTTGGTGCTGGATATGTTACTAGATAACACTCACTGGGTCCGTCTCATGCTTGATTTATCTTGCTGTCTTAAATCTACAACCACAGATTAGAGCCGAGTCCTGTTTTTTTCTCATGTCATATTTCAATTGTTTGTCTTTGGTCCTGCTGAAGGGCTTTTAGACTGAAACGTTGACTGTGTCTTTTTTGTCTTTGTTCCATACTTTTACCTTTGATCAACGGTTTAACTTAATGCAGAGATTTAATCGTCGTGCATCGTCAAAGAAAACAGACCCAAGGCGGCCAACTTTAGTGATCAATGCAATTTATTTATTATTTCATCTCTTTCATCATTTGTAAAATGTTGATTTGTTGTTTTCCAATCAGATAAATAACCAAGGAGCACAACTCAAGAGGTTTTTCTGGGCACAAGTTTCTTCACAATAATCCACCCAACAAAATTTGGGAAAAATCAAATCGTCCTCCGTAGAAGACGTCTAAAGGATACAGAACCTTTCAGCATCACCAACTGATTAATTCCATCACGGCTGTATCTGTCACACAAAGTGGACCATTAACATTTCGTTGTTTTATAACTTAAAACGAGAAAAATTTGTTACTTAGGATCAACTTGAGAAAAAAAAAATTCATTACAAGTCCCGGAGGTTGACTGAGAAAATCAATTTCAGAGAGTGACACAAGTCATTCCTTTGTTCGATTTGTTCAGTCCTCCATTTCTAAAAGATCTTGTATTGAGTTTTTTTGGTCACACTGCCTCAAACTATGAGACGTTGCGAGAATTCAGTGAGACACCAAGCGCCAAAGCCTGCCTGCCATCTCCCGGCCCAATCCTACCTGAGTACGGACAAATCTTCAAGCAGAATGTTCCAGTTTCTTCTGTTCGCCACCTTCTTATCGTTTGCCCACGCTTTCATTGGCGTGGAAGAGGAGGCCTCACCTGTCGGGTTTAACGCGAAGGTAATCATTCATTATCTAAATATGTTATTCAATTTTTTTTTAATTGCCATTGATGTAAGTGCGTGATTCACAATTCGTTGGTTTGTTACATCTAGACTCGATGCGTTGAGTCAAAATGCTAAAAACAATTACTGTACTGATCTAACGCACAATTGTATGTTGTGGTGTCATTGGGGGGGGGGGGGGGTCTATCTATATATATATCTATCTATCTATCTATCTATACATCCATCTATCAAATTTATTCCATTGTTTTCATCATCTTCTGTTCAAATGCTCAATCCCTATTCATGCTAACCTCTGACCTAATTAATCTACTTTCAGTTGCTCATTCGAGACGAGCCCACCTCCTTGAAATCCCGACTGGATGCCTTGGTGAAACTGAGACAGTCCATCAAAGATTTGATCAAATTCAGAGAGCATCTGGCCCACGATTCACCCTCATCTGAACCTGAAACCGCACTCAGCGGGGACATTCTGACAGAAAAACGGGTCTTTTGCAACGGTTTTACAGGATGCGGTGGTCGCTTCAGGGGACGTCGAGTCCATCAATCCAAGCAAGCCGGCAGGAAGAGGATGCTCCAAGCCGCGGCCTCCAAGAGACCCTTCTGCAACACCAACGGCTGTTTCAACGGTGGCAAAAAGAGGAAGGATGAGAATTTGAGCAGGTCAATGGGATCAGACGGCATCGTGTCAGCCTCTAACGACTACAGCACATCCAGACGGGATCTGGACACCACAGTTTTTCCCCAACCTAAACGTCTCTTCTGCAATGGCTACGGAGGGTGTAGAAATATGGGCAAACGCAAATCTCTTCTTCCTTTGCTGGCTGGAAAACAGGCGGCACGGGATCAGCTGGTCTTGGAGGACAAAAGCCCCATGATTCGACTTCTAATGCAGCCAAGCAAGGAGAAACGATTTTTCGCGGCGTCATTTGATGCGTCGATGGACGACTTCGTGAACGACTTGAGGTAAGCCACGCCCTTTATCATCCTTTTTTATTTTGTTTATTATTTGCTTAGGGCGCTTTTAAACTTAGAAGGTCGTATAAGAGCCCAGGGGTAAGCAAGATGGTAGATTAGAGAAGAGAACAGCCCGACTATGGACCCTGCCAGGGAAGTCTCAGAGAGAGAGTGGATTTACCAGAAAAAATGTAATACTATTATAATCTCTTAAAAAGGTGACAAAGACATTACCTACAGGAAAAATCACCTCATACAATAAAAAACTAGGACACACAAACATATGATGGCTACCACTCACATCATCCATTATGGTCCTGGAAGACCAAGCATATTCTACTGCCCTTTGTATACCAAAGTACTATGTCCTTTTAGATAGTAAGTGACCTTGAAGTTAGGTATCTTCGGACAACAGACAGGACCAAGACTAAGCTAATAGATGCAAAACAAATATTATGTCGTTTGAAGTCGCATTTTAGAGGAAGCGGCGGTAATGTTTCAGTTTCTCGTTTAATGTTCTCGGTAGGGAAAGGTACATAAACACTTTGAAAAAAACCTAAAAGATTGTTCTTGTACAAAGACGACGAAATAACTTATGTCCTCAATGATTACCTTTGGTCTGTTGTGAACTCGTGTAGCATTCATTTCCTTGTTGAAATTTCAAGTATGAAAGAATCAATTCAAATGCGTTCGTCCAAAACTTTTATAGCGAACTGAATCTACAATGGCGGCAAAGGGAGTGCCTATTTTGTGTTTTTTATTTGTTTGCCAATTTCTTAGAGTAACGAGACATTTGAACACTTATGCTGCGGCTGACAAAACAAACATCATTTCTAGTCTCTCATTTAATTTCAGCATAATGTGTCTATCATTTAAGAAGGTGTAATCAACGTCACCAGAACTTGATAATTCGCTAGCCACTGTGTGAGTTGAATAAACTAAAGGAATCCCAAAGTAGATGTGGTTAAAGAAAATGTTTCATACTTAAATCAACAAAGACTATTATTGAATGCAGTACCTGAGCCATGGCTGAAAGTTTTCCATTCCACTTGCTCTTCTTTTCTTTATTATCAAAGGCCAAATTACTGTTTCCACTTAGTGTGACTAGACAGACGAATATATATTTTTTTTTTTTATTGAGAATGATCAAAGCAAAAGTAGACAATAAAAAGAGAGATACTTAAAGGCCAAATAAGACGTCACATAGATTTTCACTGAGGTTGACAATGTAAAAGGTCATGGGTCAGGTGCTTGTCATGTGGATTTTGGCGCGATAAAATAAAAGTTGAGCACAATAGAGGATACTGTTTTCTGGCTCGCACGGACGCTCGATTGACTGAAACTATTACTTATTCATCACAGTAAGTAGAATAGACTTATGCGCAGAATACTCATAACAAAGATCAAACTGCGCTGACGCACACAATTTTGCTATGGTGTTATTGGTAGGGATAAAAGGTGAACACTACTCACGCTTGGTTGCGGCCATGTTATCATTATGTAGTCAAACGCATACAGTCTATAGATTTCTCGCAAGGTATCACGGAACAGTTGACAATTTTAGGAATAATGTGCTATGCTACTTCCACACATGGCATGAATAAAAAACCTTGGGCATTTACTTTGAGAGCTCTCGGAATGAATGAAGTAAAATTATGACTTGGAAGAAAAAAATGTATCAGGGGCCACCGAGCGAGGCGTCAGTTTATCGGGAATTGTTTTCTCGTGAACTTTTCCTATGTTGACTACCAATAATCAATGATCATGTGATAGTGGAATTGGCCTTATTGCAAGCGTATCAGGAAGACATTAGTCTACTATTCACAGTGAAAATGAAAGCAAGCTCGTTGAAGGAGTTTTGTAGCCATACTCACCAGCCGTGGAGTGGAAGAAATTATTGATGACAAGAACTAAACCTACTGCTTCGTGGCTGAATAGACTGTATGCGTTGAGGCAAAATACTCACAACAGTGCCCGCACTGTACTAACACATACAATATTGTAGTGGTGTTATTGGTAGGGGTAAAAAGGTGAGCACTATTCGTTTGGTTGTGAGCATTTTGTCATTCTGACGTCAAACGCATACAATCTAAGGTAAAGCGTCAGCCTAGGAACCAGTAGTTTTGTGGCTCGTTTCGGAACCGCTTTATTCGTCCTTCTTTCGGTAAGAGCGTGTGCCTTGGGACCTGTATGTCGGTGGTGCGAACCCCGGTCGAGCCATATTCACTTTAGCATCTATCCCATACGCGCTTGTCATCATGGGAACAGTGCTAAGACCGATTGACCAGGTGTCAGTGTAATGTGACAGGGTGAGATACTCCGTTTATCTCTGTGTGGTAGCATTCTAACTTGCCCAGAGAGCCCTACCTTTGAGATGACCAAATTGTGTTAAACAGGCACACAACCTACTAACCATCCATCCAACCAACCATCCAAACATCCATCAAACCTACCAACCATCCATCCAACCAACCATCCAAACATCCACCAAACCTACCAACCATCCATCCAACCAACCATCCATCCATCCAACCTACCATCCAAACATCCAACCTACCAACCATCCATCCAACCTACCATCCATCCAACCAACCATCCAAACATCCATCCAACCTACCAACCATCCATCCAACCAACCATCCATCCATCCAA
>JAUEKZ010032113.1:0-31649 GCA_031471865.1 Melibe leonina | reverse complement strand
TGGAAAGAGTGCTGGAAAGAGTGCTGGAAAAAGCAAGATCACAGATAAAGCCAAAAGAGAAGAAACAGAAGAAGCGACCGCCAGAGGTGCCCGCAAAGATGTTCTTTATCAAAGATCAGCAACAAACACATTGAAAGTGTGAGTTGTTTGAGATCTTGATAAAATCTTTATGTTGCTCCTCTTGCTTAAATGACTGCCAATAATGACAGCATGGGTTCGCAGGAGCGACAAAACACTGTTACTCAAAGAAGAGAGAAAAAGAAAAGAACAAATACAAATAAAGGCCAATACATATACAACATAATTTCTTTCATAAAAAACTTGTGCTTTTATAATAGGCCAAAGCAGCTCTAGTTTAAAACTGTTAGGTCCAGGACACTGATTGACATAACAGAACTGCAATATTCTTTACGTTATAATGGGCAATAAAAATCCATTGATCTAGGTAAAACAAAGTGAGTGTAAAAGCCAGAGAAAAACATGTAGGTGTATTGGAAAAATATTCTGGAGAAAAGGTTCCTCATTTAGAGATATTGTACAGCAACAGGTAAATGGTAAAGGAACAACTTATGATACAAACTATATTCTCTATATACAAAATCACAGATTAATTTATGAATTTAGAGGACTGGTTTATGAAGGAAATATTTATACACTGTCTGCCATATGTGTGTGTGTGTGTGTGTATGCCATGTCCAATGAAACAATAATAATTATTGTATTACAATTTCATTTAAATTTTTAAGAAACTTCACAAAGAAATATTAAAAACTGGTAAAAATAAAAGGTAGCCATTTTGCAACATTGTTTTGGTGATCAATATCAAGTAACAAAGGAAGATATGATAACAGTCACAGATCCGATCCTTGAGGTGAGACAATCTATATTGGCAAAGTAAATGCATTCAAGATGGTATGAGCAATTTAAGCACTCCTCACTTTAGGTTTGGGAATAAATCATTACACTGCAGTGGTGCTCACTTTATTCATATATATGACTATGACAGACAACTCAGAGATGTAAATTCAGATCTCATTCATTAGTGTAAGAAAAAAACCCAACCCATCCCAGTCTTAATTGATAATTAGTGTTCTCAGTCTGCATTTACTCTCATTTTTCCTGAATAAGCACTTTTTCCCTATTAAAAAAAATAATTGTTTCATACACACACACACATACACACACGCACGCACACACACACACACGCACACAAAAATTCATACCTCCAGGATAATGCACACAGTACAAAAGCACATTGCTAATTAGATTGTGTATCTATATCATCTAATTTTGATCTTCAAGAACAAACACCAGGGACTGGACAAAGCATAAAAATATAAGTTGACCAGAGTACTAGTACAATGGTCTATAAGTACAGAGGCTTACACTGCTACTGTAAGGTTTTGGTATACTGTGGAAAACCCCTGGATATCGACATTGCCAGGGACCAGAACATTATGTCGTTATCCAGGGGTGTCTTTGTTTGTTTGTTTGTTTATTGAGAGTTTTACGACGCTTGCAACTGCTATGATCATATAAGCGCCCAGAGGGGTGTCATTATTCCGGGTTTTCAATGGTTACTAATAATATATAACAAAAAAATCGGAGGTCTAGAAGTCTTATCCAGGGGTTGTTATTCAGGGGTATTGCTATCCAGGGATTCCACTGTATATTTCATTGAGGATCGTGAAACTTCACTCATTTTGCTGTCACTGCATATTCACAATCCTGCACTTATTATGTTTTATAAACTTTTATATATAGACAGTGCAGTTCAAGTAGGGTTACAAAAATAAAAGCCTAGACACATTGGCACATGGATGATAGGGGTACCTTTATGTGTTTCTTCTAGCTGAAAAATAGACAAGAGTATGTGTATATGTATGTCCTTACTTATTTCACATAGAACTTCAGATGAAGCAAGTTTAACAAGCATAATATTGCTTATTATCACTTAGCAAATGCATATTAGTGTATGTGTGGAAGTCAAGATATCTATTTGAATAGGTGGGTGGACAAGTATATTTCTCCAAATGGTAGAAATTTGTTCAAGACTAAACCTCTTATTTATTTACTTGCTGACAATAAATGATGCATTTTAATTTATCATTATCATATGAACATTTTATTACTCGTTATCAAAATATAACATTCAAATTCATATACAAGTACAAGAAAAAAAATATTTGGATAAATACCGGGCATTTCTTTCCATATGAAATAATGACTTTAAAATAAATTTGATGACATAATAAGTAAGTATGAATAAAATACCTATGACTTAGAAATAAATTCTTGTATCACATTCCATAACATTGAAATATACAATGTTAAAATTCTACCATTGTGTGTTTAAAAATTAATGTCATGAGGATAAGGATACTGTATTTGTACGGATGAATCAACCACAAATATTATAAGTGTAGAATATATAATTAAGCCTTCATTTTAATTTCCTGTATATTATGCCTGATAGTAACTTTGGCAATAACTTTCAAAAATGATGTTTGTTTATTAGCTGGTATGAAATATGCCATCGGTTCAATGTTTTCAGACAATGCAAAACATAACGGATATTTCAGAAATGTTAAGAGCCATAAGTAAATATGAATTGTGCCAGTTCATAAGGCCAAAGTTTGCATTCAAAAACAACCAAAACAACAATGAGCAAGTAAAAAGGATATATGAATATGAGTCCTTTCTTCATATAGAACTTAAAATGAACAGACTTAATACATATGATATATCTCTGAATAACTGTCCGTCTTTTAATTTCAAACTACATTGAAACTTTAGTTTATGCTTGATGAAAACAAGTAAGAAATTGTACACAACTATTTGCCAGCATTCGTGATTTTAATCCAAATGAGATTTTCATGATAGAGTTTGATAAAAATGATTCCCATTAATTTTCCTTCTGAAAACAACAACCTGTTAAATATTTTTGTCTGTCTAAAACACGTGTAGCAACTGAGATTTTTAAAAGTTTATTTCAAATACTTTGTTTGCAATTCTAAGTTATTAGAAAATAAAGCATTCAAAGTTAAGGTACCTCACAGCCTGACCCTTGGAATACATTCAGTTGTTAACTTTTAAGCATACATCAAGTGTACAAAAGTCCTGCTCTTTCTAGTTTAAGGGCGCTACCAACTGCCAAGATCATATTAGCACCCTGGGTTAAATAAAATTACAAGCTGGTCAGCCAGACTTTGACCCTGCCATGAACATTTCCTTTCTCCAAAAATGGCACAGAGATCATGAAAACACCCCCAAAGGAGAGAAGGAGAAATAAACAGATGACGGCCACCATTAACATCAAGCCTTATGGTCCAGGGCCACCAAAAGATATTTTACCTCCCTCTGCGTACATAAGCACTCAATCCTTCTACATAGCAAGGGGCCTACCGGGGGGGTATTACCACAATCTGTTGGCATAAAAGGCATGACCAAGACTTAGCAAACAGAATGCAAAACAGCAGTGTGTGTAGGTTTGTTCAAGAGAGCACAAGAGAGAGTGCTGGAAAAAGTAAGATAATAGAGCAAGCCTAAAGAGAAAGAGAGCTCAAAGAGCTCAATCAGGACACTCAATAAGTAGTAGTATGTACATTCAACAGCAACGATTTATCACAGTTAATACAGATATGCGTTTTAGTATCGAAAAAGAATTGACTAAAGAAAATCAAAGAGAATGAAAGAGGAAGCAATTAAGATTGGATACCCTACACATGTCATAATAATTGGAGGCAGAAGGATGGGGACAGCAACTTGTTATTTCTTGTAGTGCTTTAGCTAACACAATATTAGTTGTCCTTGCTCCAGTCTGTCAACAGCTTATTGGTACTGTAACGTAAGTGATAGAAGCAAAAGCAGCAGCAGTAGTAGAGCAGTCACAATTATTCTATTAGTATTTAATGGCGATTGAAAATTATTACTACTTAGCATTGCAAGTTAAAAGAATAAACTTCATATCACGAAGCTATTTATTTGGAGGGTGACTATTAACTATTTATATAACAAGAACAAAAATGCATACTGTTACAGAAATGGAAATTCTATAACTGTTTTCACCATCTTGTTTTAATTATGTCAAGGTCATAACATGGATGTTGCTGAGCAGTTTTCATGGGTATGAAAAGTATTTTATATTTTTGGCTTTAAGAATTATTGTCTTTGCATAAAGTGTTGAGTAACGATGTAAGAATTTCACAGCAATAACAGGCTCAATACCTATAAATCCATATAAAGCAAATGATAAGATGCAGTTAATAGGGACTTCTGGTAAATAAAATAGTTTATAGAGGGCAGATAACAATATCAAAAACCAAAATACTAATAAAGTTATCTCCATAAAATAGCTTTTTTTAAAGATAAAATTTGCGACAATTACTTTTTTTTACTGACCAATATTAAAACTGAGATCAACTAGACACTGTTTTGTATTTGAATATTAAAATATCATGTTATCTATTGATCATTGTCAGTAACTTATGTCTGCAAAAGGAATCGTTCATTAATAAATTAAAAAAGAATATATGTACATTCTTACAATTTTCTGTACACCAAAGGGACAACCACACAAAACATCAAAACCAAAAAGGAGAGATTTTCTTCCCACATAACATTTAAAAAACCCAGTTTCATTACATAACATATCAATTATTTAAAGTCTTTTTCTCATAATAATTTACAACATAATGAAAAAAAAAACGAAAAAAAAAAAAAGTTCATGGCTGATTTAAAAATTAAAAAAGAAAAGAGAGAGAAGATGAATTAGGAACAGAGAGTAGGATTGAGAAATAAATTGTATCACTTCAGTTAAGTCTATTTTCTTTAGGCAGCCAAGATGACATGGTTATAAATCGCAATATACTATTGATTATAATGAAATAATAACAATACAGACCTCCGCAAGCAGTTAAAAAAGATAAAGACTTTTATCTATTTCGATGAATACGTATTATCACCTTTTTCAAGCTGCCCATCTCTCTCACCATCCCATTGTTGGCCTTTAAACAGTAAAACTATAGATATTACCACCACAACTCAATGACAACTTAACCCAGTCTATCCTAAAGCAAAATCATCTTTAAGATATTTTTATGAGAAATAAAAAACAAAAAAACAATCAAAACGACGGAGTGTATACATGTACTTATTATTCACATATTATGGTGCTGTGGAAAAACCTCTAGGATTTTTTTTTTCAGCACAGGTGCTAAGACCAATGAGAGGAGTTACAATGAGAAATAAACACACAGCTGCCACCTGGATTCTAAGGTAGCTGCTTCTCTGTAGTTCCTGTGGCTCCAAGGCAGTTGATAGGAGAGGAAGTCATGATAGGCTGGTCCTCTCCGTCACTGTCCAGAGTCAGGAGGGTGTTACCATCACCTACAACACCGCTGCCGGCACCACTGCCAGTCCTTATCCTATCCTGCTCCTGCTGGCCTTCTGGTGCTTCCATGTCATTGTCAGCAGCGGCTATTGGGGGGCCGTCTGGGCACGGACAGCTTGTTGCTGGTGGAGGGGGGGAGCTGCAGATCAGACATAAAATACAGATAAAGATCATGGTAGGTTATGCCTTTCTGACCTACAATCTCACTGCAGGCTTGTGCCGCAACTAGGCGGTTTGCCACATTTATTTGTTTGACAGAAAGAGTTTTTATCAAGTAGAATCTGTCATAAAGATCAAATTCAGTCTTACTGGCAATGAACTGTCTTTATATTTTGTATGTTGATGCACACAAAAAATCCTGTAAACAACTACTCCGCTCTACAATTAGATGATGATGCTTTTATAGTTGGGTTATAAACTGAACATTAAGTTGTTTAATTGCAGAGAAATCAAAGCAACATTTACTGCTCACAACAAAAACAAAAACAACAATTCCAAGCTTCAAAGCACCATATAAAGTTTTACAAGGCACACTTCCTCCATTTTATCATATCACCATAAAACAAACAGAGAGGTTAAAAAAAAACCAAAACACATTGCAAGTTACTTGTTATGGTTTCTTTAAAACGTGTTGAATACAGACAGCCCTAATAAGGCCTGTACAAATTATGCCTTAAGAATGGGCATTGTGTTTGCAATTAGTTTTGAGAGAGTAAAGCTAAATGAAAGAACCCTATTCCTGCAACTCAAGGTGTAGAGAGGCCAAGAATACCCAACTAAATGTCTAGCTAGGCAGCTTACAACAGCATGAAAATAGAGATAATAAAGATTAATTTTTTTAACCCTTTCAATGCTAAGGTTATTTCTCAAACAACTGACTAGATAATGAAAATTTCAAGATTTGCCTGCTAAATCATATTTCAGTGAACTTACCTATGCCAAAAGCCTGAAATTCAAGCTTTTCGCATCTATCAGTTTGCTAATGATATGAGAACATGTAATCTTTAAAGATTTTGCATATTTCAGTTTGGTTACAATCAGACCCTTTGGTGAAAGTATTAAGAAAACGTGCAAGGACCTCATTAGGTAGGAGAAGTAGGCCTTCAATCAGAAAGAGGTAATCCTCTAAATGTTTCCACTAAAAAGAAACACATACAGCTGTGCTTCCAAGGGGTCTCTTCTTTTGAAGGTCTTTTTTCATAATTTCACACATTTTACCAGGATGTAGATAATCTATTTTAGATTCCAAATACTACATAATAAAAATAAATGGCTTGGAAAAGTTTATATTTAAATCTACCATCCTCTAATTTTGTTCTCTTCAGAGTGAGTACGCATCAATTTGTCATTAAGGTGAGGGAAATATTAACATAACAACACTTAATTCATTATTCAATCAAAGTTTTCACCTGTAAAAATGCTTTATTTTTACTCCTTTCAGGAAAACCACATAAAATTTGACTTCCATTGTCGCTCATGTAAAAAACAACAACTTTCTGTTACATCACCCATTACTGAGTCAGAAATAATCACCCATTACTGAGTCAGAAATAATCAATAAGCATTTCTTTTTCTCTTTACTTTCTTTTTCCGAAAATTGAGGTTCTAAAAGTAAAAGTAAAATTTCATATTTGTTTCATAGACAAAATTGTTACTGCAAGAAAGACAAGCAACATTTGCACATAAAAAGCCTATGGATCTAATACGACACACTTTTCATCAGTCTAAAAGAAAGAAAACATTTTTAAAATAAAGAAAAGACAAAAATTGTAGCAAGTTGTGTACACAACTCCTCAAAGCTCTTAGAAATTGAACATTTTATCAGCTTGAATAATTTACATAGAAAAAGGTGACATTCATGACCATTTCATTGAATGTAATGTGTAGATAAATAACACATGGTGTCAATCGCCAGGACTGAAACCTGAGAAATGATTGGAAGGCAGGGGTGAGCATTAGTATGCAGAGAGTTGCAAGTGTGCCTCTGGTCTGTAATTAACAAATAACATATATATAAGATAATGCTTTAAGAGAAGAAGAGTTGTAACCATTCCTTTTAGTAAACTTAAATTTTCTATGAAATCAGAAACAACAGAAACTGTTATAGTTTGACAAAGTTGACAGAAACTGATATACTTGTCACAAGGGTGACAATCTATCCAGTCCAATCTTGTAGATCTTATACCCCACAGAGGAACGTGTTCTGACATAATATCATACTCAAAGCAATTTGCCTTATCAAGGCAACCACCAGTTTAAAAAAAGGTTTACGACCAATATGAACACTTTTTAAATTAAATTTTAGAAACTTAAATTAGATAAACTCGCAATATTTTCCATTGGATGCAGATTTGAAAATATAAAACAACACCAAAAATTAAGAATGAGAAAAACATTCTGTAAATTCATTCTACTTGTAAAAATTGGCGGAATTTCATATCAGATAATAATGATAAAAACATTTTTTTTTACAACAAAAAACAAAATTTATGCCTATATTATACCACAAAAAAACAACAACAAAAAACCCAACATTGAAACTGCATACTGAGTATTACTTTGCTTACAAATAAGAACAGCAGAGCCATGAAACACATAATGAATTAAATTGACTACTGAAATCCAACAATAGTAGGAAAAATAGCAGCTACATTTGAAATGATATACTGAAGGACAAAAGAAAATAGAGAGAATAAATGTAGAAATGAATACAACTTCAGTGATTTTACAGAGGTATATATCATATCTATATTACGAGAGATAATTTTTCTTTACCATTAAAGTAACAAAAAAAGGAACAGATAAATATAAAAGACACTTAATATCCAACACATAAGAAGGAAAAAACAGAGATGATTACATTGTTTGTGCTGATCCACAACAACGATAATTCAACCCCCCTTCCCTTCACAGCAGAAATATAGTGCAAAACAAAAAAAACCCAAATGAATAAATCCCACCCCCCTTGTTAAGAGTAATGAACAGCACCTGCACCAATACTGGACAGCCAGTAGTCACAAGCAGTGGTTGTGTGGACAACCAGAAACAATGTCTTTGGTGGAAATCACTAGTATAGTAAGGGGAAAAACAGTGCTAGCTGTTCCATGTGAAAGAAGTTGAAAGTGGCAGCGTTAGATGCAGATTAAATTAGCCGATTAATTGCTTTCTACTGAAGGAAAGCCTCTGGTGGGAAGGTAGGTACCTTACAACACAACATGCTTGCTGTAGAGGTGGTAGTGCTGGTGGTGGTTGTGGTGGTGCTAGAAGACTCTGCAGGACTCAGGACTTGCAGCTGTCTGGTTAGAATGGTGGAAGCAACAAGCTTTTTTGTCAGGGCAAATAACATGGTCTGACAATGATAGACCAGGCAAACCTATTTCTCTTTGGACTGCGTGCAATCTGACTGAATTTTGTGTGGATTGATTTCCATGTCCATCTCCCAAGAGTGTTTAATAAACCAAAAGATAGAGGGAGAGACACCAATGACTAATAAGAAAAAGATGAAATTAATGAAAGCTTTTGTCCCTATCGTTTTAAGGAAAGAACATGAGAGGAACTTTGCAATCCTTTATCTTAAACACTGACAGGATAGATAAAGTGATAAAATATATAAACTAAATTCAAATAACCACTCCCCTTGTAATACTCAGTCCAGCTGAGTCAGACAGTTAATTGAAAGAAGAAGAAAAGACAAGGAAACATGATGTTTTATGTATTCATATGTAAAATCTTAAAGGCTATGACAGAGACATCAACAACAATGAAAAAAATACTAAAACAACACATAGAAAAGCGGTTTCCATCACTCAATTGCATGATGGTTGTTGTATCATACAAAGTAGTAATTTCTATCTTTGCCATTATCACAGATTTCTATCTCTATTTTTTCCCCTTCAATTATAGCATCTATTTTCAACTGTTTCTAAAATGGTACCTGTCATAAACTTCTTTGCCTGTTTGTATTCAGGCTCTAGCTAGTATGGCTCAATGTTTATTCCATATATGCCCCCAAACCCTCCCCAAATTAATTTCATGAGTATCATCAGCACAAACAGCTATCAATTCAGTTGATGCAATTTTCTAAGATACAAAAAAAAAAAATTAATTTTGAAGTAATCTTCAATCATGACACTGATTCACACAGTTCAACAAAACACTTTCAAGTAAATAAACAACAAAAACACCAGAAAATGTTTGACATGCCCTAGATTTCTGACAACTACCAAAATTTTTCTTTTCCTGCTTGGTGTTGGTGTGAAATTATTTTAAATTGCAACCTTCTGTCGAAGGGGATTATAGGAAACTTGTAGAAATTAGCAAATGAAATTGGGTGATTTTTTTTTCACAATAAAGACAAGCAAATTTTAAACCCAGATTTATAATTATCAAAATGTTGACAAGACCAATCACAATAAATAACAAAAGCAGAGACAACAACATAATACGATAAGAAGATAAGAAACCACAGAAAAATCAACAAACTGGATGAGTTACCTACCCTGACTACCTGAATGAGCTGATAAAGCTCTCTGAGAGCAGCCATTGAACAAAGGATAGAAACAGTCTCAACCATGCCTTTTCAAAATACATAACCTCATATTTCCCACTACAAAGGGGTTGGCTATTACACTTATGGCTTACACAATCTATATGCTGCTTCCCTGTTTAGCATAAAACAGCAAGAAAACAGAATATAAACCATAAAAACAAAAACAAAAACCAAACAACAAAACAAAAAGCCCATTAGGCAAACATACTAGTGTGACAGTCTAAAGGACAAGCTGAAAAAAAAATAACAAGCATTTTCTTTTTTTGTTTCAGGAAAAGCCTTGCTCTACAATCCACATTTCATAAAGTTAAATTATATTTGTCTTCAGTGAATATACAAGGGTTTTAGTTGAATCAATTTAAAACAAACTTCATCTCTGTTCTATTTTTAAATATCGAAAAGGAAATAATTTCATTCTGTTTTCATATGATATGTTGGAATCTCTAAGAAAAAACGAAATCATTTTTGGACAAAAAATATAAATGCTTTTGACAGCAGTAACATGTCTTTAGTGTTTCATATGAAAGGAGGGAAAATTTCAGAATAAATAGTCAATCCATAATTAAATAGTAACATCAAAATTCTCTCAAACCCCAAAAATCAAATTTGACAAAAAAGCCCAACAATTGTTCATTTTATTTTTGACGCCATTGAGGTTAAATAAACAACTGGAGAAAACGATAAAGTCAGTTTCACAATATTATCCTGAGACAAGAATTTTCCCTGAGCTTTACAGTAACATTTTGTATATTTCAACAATCCACTTGTGCCAATAGATCAATTGGCTGCAAAGAGAAGAGAATCCTCTGTATATAAATAATCAAGAAAATAAGTGAATAGATATAGTTAAGAGTTGCCCCTTGGAGGCAGGGTTACATGACTAGCTTTGCATTTGGATTCAACTTGAGAGAAGGACTTAGTAGCCATCAAGGGCAAGCAACTGTGCACAGAAGGTCTGGCATAAACTGTCAAAAATGTTCTTTAAGTAGTTATCAGGGCAAAGGGTTAGGACTATAAAGTGGTATTTTACCTGTTGGGAGCATCGCCTGATCCATGGCCTGACCCTGGCGCTTCCTTCCCTTCAAAAGACTTGCGTTGGTAGTGAGATCTACAAAGCAATGGCATTTCAAATGTGCATAAAGTTTCTCATTAATATCAGTACAGATGAAAGGCTTGAAAAATAAAGTTCTGCAGCAGATATAAGAAACTTAGATCTTTTGAAGGTAACAATCAATCTTCAGTAGAGAATTTTAAAATCTTATCAAATTTTTCACATGTAACATTTAAAAAACAATTCCAACTTAAGGATAATCAAATAAGCTTATATAAGAGACAAAAATAAAAGTTTCTTTGTACCAGAAGTTCCTACTGAAATCTTATTTATCAAGTATAAAAACAAGTAACTCTTGAAGATTTTGTTGTATCTAGTTTGTAGCTTGAAAATAGGCATTGAAAAGGTTAACTCTAAAAACCACAGCCACAGGCTCCCTCTATTTACCTAAATCTCTGTTGAATTATAACAGACTGATTGCGTCCTTTCTTCAACCGTTCTGACTCCCTACGCAGACCCTGCAGACTTCCTGCAGAATCACCCCTCTTCTTCCGTTTGGCATAGTAGGTTCTGAACTGGTTTTGGATCAACACTGCTGCATGGCTCATTTTTTTATAGTACGCATACTGAAAAAAGAAAGGAAGAAATGGCAACAAACATCAAATATTCAAATATAGAAATAAGTTCTGAATAAACCCTTTTCTCATTTGTTTGTTTATTGCAAATTTTAAAGCGCTTTCAACTGCTATGGTCCAATCAGTGCTCAGAAGTTAATAAGATGATAGGTTAGTATAAAGAACAGCCAGACATTTACCCTGCCAAAGATTTAAAAGATTTCAAAGAGAGGTGGTTACCAGAGAAAAAATATTATCTGTCAACGATGGTGACAAAGATATATTTTCATAATGAACAAAAAAAACCATTTCTTGCAATCACAAAGTAGAGAAGGACACACAAACAGATGATGGCGACCAACCATATCATGCATTATGGTCCAGGGAAACCAGGAATATTGACCACCCTTTGTGTACAAAAGCATTCAGTCCTAATTAGCAAGTGACCCTATGGTTAAGTGCTACTATGCAAATTATGGGGGATGACTACAAGTCTGTTAGAAAAACAGGCAGGATGAAGACTGAGCAAACAGTAAGCTTGTTAAGAAAGCACTGGAAAAATATGATGAAATGTAAAGCCGAAAGAGAAAAAATAAAAGTAGCACCCACAAGAGACATCCGCCAACCACCTGCAGTTGTTTTCATAAATCATGGACTATAAAACAAAAGTACTATCTAAGCAATAGATCTTTCTTATTTCATTACCACAAAAAGCATTGGTATCTGAACACAAGAACCCTTGCTTTGTTATAGAAGAACACATCTCACTATCACATAAAAATCCATCAAATGTGTTCATTAAAGAGCCTTAAAACACCTAAATCAGAGGGAAGAAGGTCAACTTACAGTTTTATATCTTCTATAGTAACTCTGAATGAGAACTGCTGCTTCAATTTCCTTCTGCTGCTGTAACTGCTTGTCCCTATAATGGCGATAGGCGTTCTGAATGACTTTGGCGGCTTCATATAGTTTTCTTTGTTCTTGATCTGGACAGTTGTAGAAAGAAATAATAGACTCAAAACGACAAAATCTAACCTGTTGAAATTAAAATAATTCATCATTGTTTTCCCCTATTTCAGTTAAAAACAAACAATTCATTTGAAACAAATAAAAAAATTAATTCCGGCAACTTCTTTCTTCTTTAAAAATATAACAAAAATACTTCTGAGTAGTAAATGAAGAATTCTTCCCTCTTCCCCATTTAAACCTCAATTTTTTATTGAACTTGATAAAAAGGCCACATAATGAGAGCTTTCTTCCAAAAGACATTAAAAAAACAGATATACGATCTAGTCCATTGAGGGCTACCTGACAAAGTCAATTGCGAGAAATCTTTCTCCATGTAGGTGGTGGGTGCATTGAAGTACTCTGTGAATTCTGCAGTGGTGGGGGGAGGGGAGTCCAAGGTGAAGCTGTAGGGACTGTACGGGCTGGGCAGGCACGTTGACTCAGGGCTCAGGCTGGAGGCTGGCGTGCCAAACTCTGGGTACCTGCACACAAACATACACACACACACATACACATACACACAGCCATGAATGACAGACAAATAGAAGTCATTGTCAATACATCGAGCTCAAATTATAACGGCATATAAAACAACATTACAAAAGTAGTAAAGAATATATATATATCTCATATATTAATTGTTGTTCCTCTCTTTGTAAAAACCCATGCACAGATAGTCCATCTGTAATCTAGTTATCAACTTTTACTTCACACATACAGTTAATTTCATCATCTTGAAAATTTTAAGAAAATTAGACTTTAGTTAGCAGCAGAAAAATTTCATATACCTGTATTCTTCAAATGCTTGGCTGTCTGTCACAGGTGTTGATATTCCGGAGTCGTCTCCAAAAGAAGAAGGTCTTGGTGAGCCCTGGGAAGGCAGAGAACTATGAGATTCACTCCTCCCACGCCCACTGGAGGCAGAGTCATCCATGTCCTCTCCCTTTGAAGGTGACAACTTGATTCTCTCCGGGATGGCAGCAATGATCTGGTTGGCAAGGGTCACCATCTGGTGCTTGGAGCCATCTGCACACACACAAGGTACAAGGTAAGACACCATACAATATTAACTACAGGAAAGAACAAGCATTGACAAAGGCACCAACAATTTAACATCCATATTGACACGAGTCTAAATGCTATTACATACTATCTTTATCAACCAAGAAGGAAACAAGATTTGTAAAGAGCTCTCTAACAGCTTTTTAGATGCAGTTCAAAAGATTGCACAACAACTTTACTTGCAGTAACACCACCTCACAATGCTTTCCTTGTCTGTTTTCTTGATGTAGTTGGAAAGAAATTCCTCATTGCTGTCTCCAATGACTAACCACTCCGACCTGAATTCACTGTTACATGCACTGTCTATGACACCAATTGTTGGATCACGGTTCACAAATTATAAGTGATATGTAGATGCCATTGTGATTATACAATATGATATCACATTAAACTTACCATGTATCTATATTGTTATCACAAACGAGAAGGAAAGAAAAGAAAATCGACAGACAAATCCCATGAATTATCACAAAAGAAGGACGGAAAATATAAAACATAATTAAAAAAAAAAAAAAAGAATCTAATCAAAATCTAGCCTAATCCAAGAAGCTCCAATGAGTCAGCAAAATTTGAAAGTGGCCAAGTGAGAGCATTCCCATGCATTCTTTCTGATTTTCATTTCTTCCTCTCCCCCGATATTCTTTGGAAACAAAAAATAATACAATAAAATCCAAATACCTATTTAATGAAAACTCAACTGAATCCACACACACAAATTTAACATGGGCCAGACGTCATACGGTGCATCTTCAATTCAATCAATTTAACTAAATTGATATTGCCCGTCTCACATTTTTAGGTAGTATGTTGATCAATAACAAAATAAAGAGCCTTGAAAACTGACCTTTCCCTTGTTCAATTTCCTCATCAGAAGAAATTCTCTCCACATCTATGATAGGACTTCCACCTGAGACAGGAACTATTTCTTCTGCAAAATTTGATAGAGATGTAATAGATAAACACAATTTAGAAATTAATAAAATTATTGCAGTATTCTTACTAAAATTATCCTAAAGATAGTAGACCTATCTACCCAGAATTTTAAAAAAATGTAAAAGCCACCCCTAAAGTGAAATTTGGAGCAAAAAAAGTGTAAAACAGAAGCACACAAATGACAAACCTTTAATGTAAAATTTTAGGGTGTTCCCAATCACATTATAATAGTCAAAAGTCAGAAGTCAGAGATTGCAGTAGGGAAAGTTGGTATGTTCCTCCGCCAGATAATACAATATAAGACACCCTAGCTTTTTCAAATCTGAGAATCTAGTCTCCAGTACATACTCGTCATATAAAGTATACCAATAGTTTAGAAATACATTAATTCTTTTAATAAATTATCCCATAAGAGAAATACTGAGCTGAATTTATTTGAATTACATTAAAAGGGGTCTAGACTAGAAAAACTGTATGTTTAAACAGTCTTGCAGTCAAGTCTAGTATCAGTGGGACTTGTGTTAAAAGTATTGCATGATTCAAATCAAGATTAAAATAGTGACCAAAAATATGTCCCTTCCAGTATTAAAGCACCAGTGCACTTTGTATGATGATATAATGCATTTACTCAATACTGACCTTACTTGTTTACGATCCTGTCACAGACCTGTCAAACTTTGTAAACTTGGAATAAGGGACACCATAAACTTGGTGAACCTTTCTTCACTTTTTATAAGTGTTGTCATCGGATGAAGGGAAAAATGTATCAATGGCCTTATCATTGTTATTTCATTCTGCAGATGAAATCCAGGACTGTCTCGGACAAACCGAGACGGTTGGTAGGTCTACAATCATTGTTAAAAGGAAGTACAATTTGAATTGTAAAAAGAAAGAAAAATAATATTCTTTTCACAGAGAAGTAAGGTAGGCATGTCTGGGACAGTGAAGTGTTAAAAAAGATTCCTACAAAAAGAAATGAGTCTGACCTGTGTCCATTTTGGAGGTTGACGGGTCTGAGGAGTAGACCTGTGAGGGTTCATCTATCTTGTCTTCAAGCAGTAACCTGGGTGCAGGTGAGGCTACAAATGCCATGTCAGGACTCACAGGCAGCTGGGGCTCAGATGTAGCTTCTCTGCTGCAGGCAAGGGATGGCCTAAGCGTGGGTAAGGTGGCATGGTCAATGTCTTGGCCACTGGGTAGGATGTCCACAGAGTTGCGTTTGTTCAGGGTGCCTTTGGACTGTCCAATAGCCTGAAATACATTAAAATGTATAAAAAAGTGTGGTTGTGATTCTTCAAGTCTAAATAAATCAAGACCTCTGCTGAACCAAACACCACTATCCTGATTCAGTTTCTATTTCATCTTTATATTCATGCCAGTGACAAACAAAGTAGAGTATGGCTGGTAATGGAGAAAAATAATGAAAAGGCCTCGACCATCATAGCTAGTCCCCAAGAACCTGTAGAGATTTAAGATAAGAATGTAAAAAACCAACAAAAAAAAACAGAGATGGAAAAAGGGTACATAATCATTTTTACATTGGGTCTAACCTGCTCACTAAATCTGCGAATGAGTTTAGGCCCAGGAGTCATGGGTTTAGAGAAGGCGTGTGACGGACAGGCCATAGATGCCAACTCCATCTTCTTCTGTCCCTTCTTGACCTCAGCCTGACAGGTGGGGGTGGGGGTCAGATGGGGAGCAGTAGCAGCAGCAGGGGGAGGAACAGGAGGGGCAGGAGGTGGACTGGAGATGTCCATACTGAGGAAATTACTCTCCTGACTTGATGACGCAGGCATCTTTTTGTCCTGTAGCTCACTTGACCTCTCCAGCTGCTCAATCTGGGAAACACCATATTTATAAGATGCCTTTGAGCTCATGAATTGAGTACAATATACACTCTCATAAATTTTTAAAATTTGAAATTGTTGCAAATAAAATAAAACAAGAGAATTAAAGCCCATTTAGATCTTGTTTTTATATACATAGATTGATAAGTAGATGCTCACCTGGTTTGCCAAATTGTAATGTCCCTTCTGTCGTGCTAGTGATAGAGGAAGCAGCCCCTCCTTGTTGCACATTTTGAGAGGCAGAGCATTCCACCGAAACAGGGTCAGGGCTGCATCTATATGGCCTAGGCTACAGGCCCACATCTGCAACAGATTTAAGAGTTTTAAAAGCATTTCAGTTTACATACTGGGGATGTCGCAATATTATTGGGAAGAGAAAGACATAAAACGCTAAAAACTTGTTTTAAAATCACTACACTCTTTGCATCATATTTTGCTTGGTAAAATACTACAGGCTCATTATAAAGGACTAAATTTTACAAAAGTATGTTAAAACAAATCTTAAAAATAGAATATGAACTTGGCTAAGGCATTTACTTATGTGGAAATGTAGAAAAACAAATACATACCAAGGGTGTGCATGAGTGACTGTCCACACTTAAAGCATCCACTTCAAATTCTAAAGCCACACAGCAATTCTCAGTTCTGTATGAAAGAAGATCATAAATTCTCATTGAATTGCAAATGGCAAAACTGGTATTTTAAAATGAAAACAATTGCATATACAACAGTCTATGACACCTTCGGTATGTTTTATATTCAGAAATATTCTTAATTTTTATACTTGCACACCCTTTCCCAACTGATTGTTTGCTACATCTCACATAAAAAGAAAAATGTAAATTTTCTATAAAATCAATGATATAAAATTAACTTACTACTGCAGGTGATATGTGACAAATATATTTTATTGTTTGGAAATGACGTTTACAGCTAAAGAGGTCACAAAGAAGAGGTGCCAAACCAACCTCCATTTGAGCAGGCAGGAAATGAGCTTGGCCCATCCAAGCGCTGCAGCCAGATGCAACAGGGTCAGGTTGTGCTGACCTGCCTTGGGGTACTGGTCAGTGCTCGACCAGGCCTGGCCAACCAACCCCTCCACTCTCTCCACCAGCTCACGCTCAACACTCTCACCATCTCCACTCAGATCCTGGATAAGAGACATCATACACACATGAGCTGTGCTTCTTTTGCACCAAGAAACCTAAAAGGTGTCATTGATATATCCACTAAACATGTCAACATCAAAAAAGTTAAAGAAACACTGACTTCAGTCAAAAAGTTGAAAGTTCTTATCCAATATGAACTTGTATTTTCCCATGTGACAGAACCAACATCTGGAGATTTTGTTTCTCATTCCAATTAATGGACTGACTCAATTTGGCTAATAATTATTGTCAATGGATTCTTCATCTCTGATTTGAAAATTTAACAGTTTTCTCCTTTACCTGGAAAGGGACACTGGGAGTGGTCAGGCGACGCTGGAGTTGGTCTAACCGCTCTATCAACAGAAGCTTTAGATTGTTCCCTGTCAACACATGAAAAATAAAATCATTTGCAGTGATGCATTTGAATTAACATACTTTAAAACAGAAAAGAATTTGTGCAAGGTCTGTATGCTTAACAATGCTGTTTACCTGTAAGTTAATCATATAATCAAGAGCAAAAATAAGTATCTCGACACCAACACTCATTCAGTCTCTTACTTTCAAAGTCAAACCATTCAGGGTGAATGGCTCTCTGCTTCTCCCTATCAAAGAATTCAAATATTTCACAGTTGGAAATGATGACACCATCCCGTGCCACTTGCAAAGTTGAGTAGCCAGCATTGTGAGCTGTGAAAGAAAAAAATGGCATGATAAATATTTGCATTTATAATTCTGATACTTGATAAAAGAATCAAACTAAAAAGTTAAACAATACTTCATTTAATGACAAACATATCTTAAATAAAGAATTTGTACTTCTTAGTTCCGACTGTAGGTTTAAGTCAGAATTCATTTCATCCCACAGCAGTGCAACATTTAAATAAGAATAATCAATAATCCTGGAATTTTGAATCAATCCGATTTAAAACTATATATTTAATATGGACAACATGTCATGGAATAGGTATTTAAAGATACAGATCAGCTAATACCAAAAGTCATGTGAGATAGGGAGACCTATCTAGTAATAACAATAATAATAATAATAATAACAACAACAACCACAATATTAACACATTCTTTAGAATACTTATGCTTGTTGTATTTATATGCAATCCCTTATATTATTTACTGTATTTGCCCCAACAAAGATAAATAGAGCAATTTTGAACTTTGCACATAGAAAATTTATAAAAATAAAAGTAACATACTAAGCAAAAATTGAGATTTTATTTAAGTGTTGGAAAAATTTAACGAGGTATGAATTACATGGAGTGAAACATCGTAAAAGTCCTGGCTGCAACAACACGGCCAAGATGTGGTCTCCATCAAACACACATGTGTACACGGAGGTCTTGCTGTGCCATGGACCTGCCACTAACACTTTGGTGTTGGACTGGAAGGAAACGTAAGCGTTGACAAGAAATCTCTTCAAAACATTGTCAGAGAATAATTAATTAAATACCTTTTGAGGTGTTGACACTTGCAACAACATAGGAAATTTCCAAATATGAAGAAATAGAGCATAGGGTTTCAAATTATATGCTATTTTGTCCCTTTTTCAAGACTACTCACTACATTGAACAAATTTTTCTTAAATTGCCTATGATTGCCAGGCTAAGGCTTTATCCTTTACCTTTAAGAAGCTGTGAATCAAATTTTCCTCAATAGATTCTCAATTAACAATATAATTTTTCATAGCTTCTTACTTTTTTGAGAAATCTAAAACTGCTAATAGGTTCTATACACAATTTTCATAAGAACTACCACTATATGTTTTAAGCTAAAATACTTTTGAGCCTTTGGAAATATAATTCTCCATGCTTCAAATAACACTATTACCATCTTTAAGTATGAGTCAGAACTCACTTTGGAATAAGCCCACTCTGGGGCAAAGTCCTTGATGACACAATCAGTTTCAAGGTCTTCCACATCCTGACTGCAAGTAAAGGTGCTACAAGAGCCCAGTTCTGGGCCAGAGGAAGGAGTGGGGGCCACAGTGTGGCTCAGGTCAGAGCAGGTGCGGGGAGGAGCTCCTGGGTGATTGGGAGAGGTAGGTGCCATCTGGTGCTGGTCACTGTGCATCGAAGGACAAGCGAGGTATTGCTGCTGTGGAGGCTGCTGCTGCTGCTGGGGCGCTGACAGCTGCCGCTGATGCTGAATTTGATTACTGGGATGACCGGTGGGATCTGATTAAAAAAATATAAATGCAAATCAAATTAGTGCCAAGGTAGAATTTAGCGTTCAGTAGCTTTACATCAAATCCATTATCAGGTCACATCTATTCATATATATTTCATATTTTCATGTGAGAATCATTTATTCCTTACCAATCTTCTACTAGTAATTCTAGATTTTGATTGAGAAAGGAGTCCTGTGTCATCCTACTAATAGGAGAATCATGGATTCCTCATTTCTCTGATCCTTAAATAATTTAAGGTTTGTGAAAAAACTGAATCTCGAAAGAAAAACTGTCTTACCATTTTCATCATCCCTGAGGTCTCTAGTGTTAACTGATGTGAAGATTTCTCCTCTGTTGTTTACTGGGGTGTCGGTATTGACATTATTAGCCAAGACAGGGTTTCTGTCCCAATAAGACTGAGAGGTGTTGGCTTGACTAGTGCTTAATTCTACTGGGCCAAGAGGGGATCCAGTCAAATCCCGTAGGTCATGGAGGTCAAGAAAGTCATCAAGGGTGAGATCAGAGGTAGGCAAGGATGAAAAGCTGCCATCGAAAGTATCACAGGAGTCTGGGTTTGTCATCTACAAAAATATAAAAATTTTACACTTCTTACCAAAATTTCTTCAAAAACACTATTCATTGCACATAGCAGCCAGTCTTATAGATAATTCATTTATCACATATTGAACTTTCTTTTAAAAGAAACATGTAAAAACAGCCCCTGTGGAAATCTATGGTTTCAGAAACATCAATGGAACATGATCAAAACCTTGAAAAGATAATAAATATATAATTACAACACTGCTACTGCTATCTCTCCTTTTTTGGCAGACCAAGAGTCAGCCTCTTTGATTCAATTCAATAATAATAACTATGCAATTTTCACACACAGGAAGCAGCTTTCTAAAGGATTAATAATACTATGTTAGTGAGTACCTACCATGTCTTTATCATTTGGAAAGATGTTTGATGTGCTATTTGTCATAGTGTAAACTGCTTGTTGCTCATTCCGTGCAGTTTCTGTTCCATCAAGGTCAGAGCAACTCAGTTCCATCTTGTTGAAGTCTTTAGCCTCCCTCATTGCTGGAGCAACTTCAGGAACAAATAAATTAGGCTTACTGAGATCTTTGGTATGATCATGGGCTGGTCCTGAAGACACAGCACATGAAGAAGTTTGAGGGAGGTTTCTTGCTCCATGAGCAAATGATAAAGTGTCAAAGTTTCCACTTGAAGACTTGCTGATATGTTCTTTGGATAAGGAGGACATTATGAAATCATGGGATTTCTTGCTATTATTTACAGAAGATGTCAGAGATGAACTGATAGTGTGAGATGGTGTCACTGAAGGGAGAACGCTTGTGCCTGGAGGAGGCAACCCGAGACAGCCGCTCCACTGTTGAGGAGTGGTGAAGGTAGGATTGCAGGTAAATAAAGATGGATTGACCGCTTCACTCTTCACGACTGACTGGGATTGGCTGCAGGGATTTGGAGAGAAGAAGGGAGCTCCTGGAGCCACTGAGGTTGAGATCTGATTCAGAGTATTGTTCATGGTATTAGTGGTGTCACTACTTGAGATTCTATTGACCATAAGCTGCCCAGACGGATTTTGACTGGCAATCAGAACAAGTCCATTTGAATTGGAAATATTTAAAGATGAAGCTTGGTTTCCGGATGAATTGTGCTGGAATGAAAGAAAGTAAATAATCAAATATCTACCTATTTTGTTAATTTTGTTCTCTCACAATTTTCATCTTGCAATCATTTCAAGTGATGACAATAGTCTTAATTGTTCTCACAAGAGCCTGGTTATTGATACAGTTTCAAAGCAGACCTCTATACTTTTAAATATGATGGTTTGTGACAAAAACTCATAAAAGAAAAAGAAAGAAACAAAAAGACAAGTATGAGAACAATACCATTGATGAGGATTCTGGTGCGACTAATGCAGCTCCTTGCAAACTGAGTACAAAACCAGAGTTGTCTGAGGAGTTGTTGGCTGATTTCAAGTGTAAGGTCAGGAAAGGAGCAGAATTCTGCTGCTGGGGCTGCAGAAAACATAAAATCATATGGACACAACTTTCAAACTGGACATTAACACATGTGTCACATAGTTAAAATCTATGTGTCTAGCTTGCAGACTATAAAATCAAATTTTAGATCATAAAAACTAACCATTGATAAAATCAAACTCAAGTTTTTTTTAATTTTACCAGACAGGAAGATTGAAGCTGGAGTGAGGTTTGAGCTAGACTTTGTGGATCCAAGGAATGATTATTCTGTTGAGCAATCAGTTGTGACAGATTGAGGTGCGACTGCTGCTGCTGCACAGGCTGAGACTGCAGGTGGGTGCTGGCAGCAACACTAGCTTTGGGGAATTGATCAGGAGTCTGGAAAACTCTGTGCATCATCTGGGCCTGAAACATTATAAGTCAACAGTGGAGGGATAACACAGAAAACAATCTTTTGTAACTGAGTATCTCTTATCAAGGCTGACTGGCCGAGTATCACTGTCTGTGAGCATTTCAACATTTATAAAATAATCATTATAAATTTCCACAAAGCATCAGACTATTGTCATCAAATGTAATGATATTATTAATGTATGGAATTAAATAATATGGTGCTGATGAGAGGAAAAGTTTGTGATACCTTTGACTGACTGTTGACATCCATAGCTGTGACAGATGAAGCACTGACATCAGTTCGACGGTCAAACGGATTTTTCACAACCATTATGTCTTGTGTCTCTTTGATAGAGGACAATGAAGTGTGACTGACACAAGAATCTGTCATTTCTGTGTCTGCTTCAGAGGTGTTTGCAGAGGCTAATGGTAGGTGGTTTCTAGAAGAGGTGATTGTTGAGGTGGCATTGGCCCTGTGCTGTGGGGCTACAGGAATAGTGTGTTGACCATTATGCTGATTTTGAATACTTTGATGCTGTAGGATAAAATTGCTTGAATCACTAGTAAAAAAATTGATTTTCGAGTCACTCATTTGTTGCTTTGAAATGACGGTGGTTTGAATGTCTGTTTTATAATTTGATTCACTCTGTTTCAAAGATGCCAATGATGATATATGTGAGCTGTTTGTAGGGAGTTGGAAAAGTATAGGCTGGAACGGGGAATTTGTTGTGATGTGCAAAGGTGTGAGACCTGTCTGTGATGGTTGTGATGATGAGTTGTTCATAAAAACAGGGACATGGATGTGGGCATCCGCTTTTTTCCCTAGGTGATCCTGTTGATTCTGGTTTTCTTGCTGCTGTGTTGTCTGCTGTAGAGCGTCCACTGTCTGGGACAACAGGGAAAGCTGGCATGAGGACTGTCGAGGTGCTATCAGACGGTTCAGGGTTGTTGTATCTTTTTTCTCTCTTTCTTCAGAGCGCATTAACACAGGCAAAAGATCTTCCAAAACTTTCTCAACCTGAATAGAGGATAAAAGACATTTCATTTTTTTTTTTTTAATTAATGAACATACACTTTACATACATTAATGAACATATGATCATATTCTTATGTCTATTTAGTCAGTTTAAATTTGACTACAAAAAAAACTTTTTTTTCTTTCTGATCCCATACAATAAACAAGGAAACCCAAGCGGCAACAGCAGAGAATCTTTTTTTTTTCCAACCAAAGAAACACTGAAAATATTACCTTCTTTTCTTCATCTGTATGTTCTTCAGCAGTTTGTCCAATTTGTGACACTGCAAAATAAGACAAGAAAAAAACATATTCACCTGAGTTATGACATACAATGAAAGTTGCTTGGTCTTTAAAAAAAAAAGTTTAAGTTACTGTGACAAGTAAAAACATCCAAATAGATACAAATCTACAATTTCTTTAGTGGTTCTCTACTAGAAAGTAGGATCTCATATCAGTGTAAAACCTACACATTGGCCTCAGCTGGTCCACCAGCTCCTCTTTTGTCCATTCTTTCTGCTTCAACTCAGAATAAACTGACAAAATGGATGGTTTGGCAGCCTCAGGATAAGGAAAATTCAAATAATGAAGAAGAACAATGTTTGGGTTCTGAAATATATAAAACGAAAAGAAAAAGGTGACATCAGAGTTAAAAAAATGAAGTTGTACTCCTTTTATGACAAATCAAATGTTCTACTCAACGTCAATACTTCTGCCAATCTGAAGTAAGCTTTGACCTCTGCACCATCACTCCCACCTAAATTCATTGCTGAAGTCAACCTGTGAGGTTGATATTCAATCAATGAAATGGAAATCAATTGCAAAAGGATGCAACATATTAATTTTTTTTCTGATGCAGTTTGATGACTTTCAGTATTGCAAGAGAAATTTTCTTTAATCTAACAAAAATTGTGATCATCCAATAAGTAGAGGCAATCTTACCTGTAAAAGCCAATAGCATCTTCTGTGGAAAGTCGGCAAAATAGCTGAGTGCACATAAGATCCATAGATACACTGTAAAATAAAATGAACCAAACATAAGAATCCATATATACACCAATGTGTAAATGACGTAGTGAATGGTGGCAACAATTCAATTCCAATTTTTTTCAAAGTCCAAGACTTAGATTTTTCAATTAAAAAATATGCCATAGAAAGAGTTGCATAACTATTTTCTTAGTTAAAGATGAAGAATATATTTTGTTTTATTTCATTTTTCACATTCAGAGTGTATTTGTCGAGTTCAGCACCTATCTCAACCAAGAGATATCATTTTAATGAAAGAGAGTATCTCTGATGTGCAATGTTCTTAATATTCTATAAATCTTGCCATTCTATTTGATTACAAGCAAATTTTCTACCATTCATAACATATAAATCAAATTTCTTTTTTAAAGATTTGGAAAGCCTTATTCTTATGGTTTAAAAAGGGGGTAAGATCAATTTAGAAAAATCACATACTTCTACTCCTTGCACCTTCAGTTTCATGTGGTCTTCTCGAATTGTGGTTCCATTCCTTCTTTTCTTCCAACAATAGCCATCTCGTCTGTAAAATACCACCTTACGATTGTACAACAGCATGGAACCACTCGCAGGCCTAGAAAGAAATTGATATATGAATAAACATGCTTGCCAAGAATGCATACAGTTGGTCATAACCTAATATAACATATCAAAATATCCTCTAGATTCTCAAGTATGCTGGGCTAAATATTAAATTTTGCTCCTAAATTAAACATTTATTGTGACAATTTTTATGAAAAACAAAGAATCGGTCTAGTGACAGTATTCTTTGTTCCTAGTCATACAACTTTATTTCCATACAGCTGTGAAAATTAGCAATGTCAACATTAAGAAAACATTTATAATTATTTATCCCTTTCTAGGTCAGATTGTTCAGCCCTCAAAAAGGTTATGTTTGGCCTGAAAAAAAATTGAGAGTAATATAAGTCTTTGACTCGAAAAAGTTAACATGCTTAATGAAACTAATTGAATTTCAGTTCAGTATTGTCTGGTTGGTAAGCAAACCTCATTTGTGAGTAAAGATAAAGGGGGAAAGAAATCTGAAAAATTATTCTCCTGTACATTATGTTTTTTTATAATCTTTCAATTGGGAATGTAATAAAGCCTGCCTTGACTGTTTATTTGATAAACAATGTTTTGTTTTGAACGTACCTGATTTTTTGAGGAAGCATCAACCATTCTTTATGGCGATCAAAAGCAATTAGGATAGATGCAATTTCCTGTTTATACCAAAAGATATATATATAATAACATATCAGAACAAATCTTAATTAGACTAATAAAAAACAAACATAATTTAAAAGGGGAATTATAGACCTGTAAAAGAACCTTTAAAAGCTTTTCTAAATTTTTCAAGAATGACATTTGACTCTCTAGATAGACCATAGAGAACTGTCAGGAAGCAAGAGAGGTTTGGCTGAGTCGAGCCAGATTTAAATACTCTTAGTGGACCATTTACAAACTATTTGCAAGGATTTAGATAGAAAACGTCTGACTCATATAAGGCATCTTTTGTTTCTAGATCAAATACCCTGTCATCAAATATTTTAGGAATTAGAATTGCTAGCAGTCTGATCAAAACTTATCTGTATTGATAAATCATTCAATGAGACCTATGGAAAAACAACTATGAGAATTTTGTTAATGAAGAGAAAACCCGGGAGAGGAGAAATGAGGTCCAACAACCAAATGAAAGAGATGTAGAGAAGATTTGTAGAAGTTGTACAGCAGTCTTTAGAATGGAAAACAGTAATGCTGTTAACCTCGAAATAATTCCAGCAGAGGATGAGGGATGAAAATTTATGTGCTGGCTGTTCAATGATAGACTCGACCATAACAGAATACAAGGGGATTGGAGAAAGAGAACACTGATGCCCATCTATAAAATATGGAGATGTGATAGGGTAATAGAAAAGTATTTAGAGTAAGAAAAACCCTTGCAATGGAGAAAGCATATGATCACGTTTGGTACTACTAAAAGCTAGAAGGGTGTAACTGAGGAGGGAAAAAATGTAAGAGTGCGACATGATTAAACCTGGCAGAAGACCCTGTGTGTTTACTAAGGTGCCAGATGTGAGAATATCCAACAGTGGACACATGTGTCTTCCATGTTGCGCTTGTGACAATGATAATACAAAGTAGCCAACAAGTGAGAGTGGCGTAAATAAAGTTTGTATCTTGTGTAGTGAAAGAGAGAGAGAGCTGCTACTTTCTTATTCCCCCTGTCACCAGATTGCTGGTAATCTGCCAACAATTGTCAGACAATTTACAGATTGGTATTCTCAGGATAAAATCAAGCTCATCCTGTGGCAATTGGGAGATACATCAATGAAAAATTAGGGAACCATTACCTCACTCGTATTCCATCTGTGCCTTATGCTCACAAATTCCTCCGCAGGTGCTATCTTTTGGAGTTGCTCGGGTAAGGTGACAGTCGCAGCTGAAAAATATTTGAAAACAAATGACCTTTTAGAAAATCACCTGAAATTTTTTTTCAAGATGACACTCAACTCTCTATGCTAACAATATCTAGGGGTCTAGGTCTAGGTGATACTAAGAGAATATCAGTCAATTGCTGTTATTATTGTAACTGTGATGATTAGATAGGTACAATAATAGACTATCTAATGCATTGCTCATTTTCACTTTCAAATTGTTTTTAAAACATACTCACAACCCATATCACCATCACGTTGTTGGATCACATAAGATAGAGATACTATCTTAGACAAGCATAGTCTAGTTCATTATCAAGTTTTCTTCCTCATCCTGAAGATGGACTTATTTCAAGATCATATTCTTGGTTGGCCGATGATTTCGGGTATTCAATCTCTAACAGTCTGATAAATACCCAGACCTCATCTATAATGAATCAATCCCCTAAGGTAAATAAAAACCACTAAAGGAGAAGAATTGGATAGTACAAGTTTGTCGTTCACAACTTCAACTCTACGGTATAAGCGTATCTAGCAGACAAGACAGGTTTACAATTTACAATACGATGCATGCCTTTGTGTTAATTCAAAATATTGAAAGTTCACAATTTTGTTTTCGTCAAAAATCTCTTGAAGAAGTTCATAAGGAGCTTCCTGGAATTAAGAAGTAGCTGAGTAAATTTATGGTAACTAAAAACTTAGGACCGGACGGAGGTGTGTAAGCCAATCTTTGAGAAGACGGTATCGGGTGTGTGTTTGTTAAACCGCCGGCTGTGTGTTAATGAGGGATTGTGCGATTGTGTGTTACTGTAACTGAGGCGGCGAGTGATGAGAGCGAAAGGCCTGTCATCATCGCGCAATGTCAGAGACTTAAAATAGCTTAGTCCGCAACTGCTAAACTCGCCCGCTGTTTTCGACTCACAAGACTACGGACGACGTGATGCAGCGAAAGATGAGAGCGCTATGTCACAAACTAAAAATAGCTTGGTCCACGACGAGGATGCCATCATACCATACTTACTACTTCGCAGTGTATGACACACATGTGACAGTGACATAGAGAGAGGGAGAGCATTCAAATGACTGGAAAGATGGTGCTCAAGCGAGGCACAAACTTTGGCGGTTGAAAAATAAAAACAAACAAAAAACAAAAACAAAACAAAAAAATTCACAGGTCTGAAATATCTTGTGGCAAAGAGAGGAAACTACCTTGGTATGTTCGCTACAGTATGAAAGTGCTCCAAAATTCTAAAAACAAACAAAACAGGTAAATTAGCAGGCTCTTCCATTTAGTCAGTTAATTACTTGTTGTAGCCCGACTATTGTCATACAATTTACAGGTGTGTAAAACTAAACTTGATGGCGTTTAGCTCTTATAATCATAAAATTCAAAATGCATACAAGCACTTTCTAATAGCATTAGTTTGAATCCCTGTTTTTCAGCGTATATTTCTATCACAGGTACTCAAGGAGTTAAGAATCAATTTAAGCACCCCACCCACACATCAACTTCCCCTTACATAAAATTTTGTTTGCCGTGGAAGAATTATCTCTTTTATCATAATCATCTCAATTACAGACAAAAATTTACTTATCAATGTGTTATATTGATAACTATGTTTTCTTATTTCATTTTTTAATAACAATACAAACCATCAGCATTATTTGCTGCTTCTGAACTTCCTCTCTTCCGATCCTGACTGGAGGAAGAGGATGGACCAGGCCCATCCTCTAATTCCTCCATTGTTTCTTCAGGAGGAAAAGAGAATCATTGTGAGATTGGCAGGCAGTCTACGTCATCTGAACAAAGTCTGCAGGATGATTAAAAGAGAAAATTTAAGAAACAATGAGAAGATAGACATCTATGCAAGTAATCAGAAAAAGCTGAAATCTCATCAACAATACCTTTGAACTATTCCACATGCTTGACCCCAACCAGCAAATATTTCACTATCATTACAGTCCATGGACTAACTTCAAAAAAGTATGTTAAAACTATACCATGTATTGCAAATATGAAGGATCTAGATAGATAGTTAAAATCCTAAGCAAAATACCCTATCATGAAGCAGAGAATCTGAAATTAAGAGTCTAAAATAACATCATCTGTCTTTAGCCACATTATGTTCTTATGCTCTATGACACAGTGCCCAGATGGTCTTGTGGTTAGGAATTTGCTCTATAACCTTGACGGCCTGGGTTTAAATCTCGTACCCTTCGTTGTTTTTTTTAAATTTTAATGCAGTCGCTATGTTATTCAGGAAATATTGATACGAGGCAAAGTTTAATTCATCTCCTATTTTTTTTAAAGCTCTGAAGAAATAGATACCATACCAGAAAACGTTAATCACAACACCAACATTTTGAGACATAACTATCGTTCGATATAATATTTCATAACAACAGTATGATTGTGAAACTGGGAACTAGCATGTATTTTTCATTCAGAATTCAAAAATTAACTTGTAAATGATTTTGGTTTGTCAATTTTGTTGTACTAGGGGTAAAAATTGTGATTTTGAAGTCTACAATGTTGTTAGAGATCATGGACGAGTTTGTTGTTCGTCAGAGGTAAAATGGATTTTTCAGCTGACACACAGATTTTCGTCTCACTTTTCTTAAATAATTTACTGAAAAATGATATTTGGAAGCTGGAGAAATTATTTCTTTAAAAAAAATACTAAAATCAGAGAGAACACTTCGTAAAAATGAGACAAGTGACAGATGCAAATATACCGAATAGATCTTTGAAGAATTACTATAAATAAGTGCCACCATTTTTTAACAGCCAATGAAAATCGCACTTTGAATAGAGGACTGCTGATTCCCTTTCTCATATTTTTCGGAAAATCAACTGAAACACCCTGTTCTCCGACACAACAAACAACATAAACAATATAACCTGTCTAGAAAAGTATACATTTTTATGCTTTTAGGTTGCGGGGCACTATTTGCTTGAAGTCAAGCAACCAGTAAGTGCTTGTAGCCCAAGACAGTGTCTAGAAACACTTACAAGCTTGTAACCTGTGGGTCTAGCATCACAAACATTTGTAGCCTCTCCTTATTCTAAATCAGACAAAACTTTGGTTCTTCTTTGTCTGAACGTGTAAAATAAGTTGACAAGAGAGTCAAATGCAACACTGATAGTTTCTAGGTAGTGTCAATTGTCATCGGATGATCCTATATATTATTACTCTCCGGTCCATGACCAAGCGTCAATTACAACCGGATTATCCGCTGACAAAGTTTGTGCATCTCATTCTAGCTACCCCTTCATCACCCTTGTAACCGTCACATTCCAGGCAAGACCCTCTAAGTCTAGATAAATGTGTTTGTTATGGAGTTTTATTTTCTTTATCGAAATTAGGCGCCTTGAGATAACAAACGATATATTATTACTCTCCGGTGACAATTGACCAAGCATCAATTACAACCGGATTATCCGGTGACAATTGACGCTACATAGTTTCTATTGCTAGAAAGAACACCATTTCCATCCTCGACTAGTAAACCAAAAATCAAGTCATAATCAATAGGCATATAGGACCTTCACTAGGCCAATCTAGACTTCTATCTAGAGTCTAGATCTGGTAAACCCTAGATCTTAATAGATATCTAGGCTAGACCTCTAGAGATACCCAGATTGTAAGGTCTAGACTAAGCCTTCTAATTGTTTTTAATTTATCATCAACTGATTGCTTAAAACGTGTTGACATTAAGGGAAATGTTCTCACATACTAGATAGTCTACATCAAATGAAGGTCTAATAATGCAGAATGGCCTGTCTCAAATGTAAATTGCAGGCTAAGTTTTCTTTAAAAAGCAAAACACTCAGAATTTCTATAGATATCAAGACTAGCTGGACCTCTAGACTAGGCTACAAGACAGGATAAAAGAATCATGAATGAATAGGAAACTTTCAAGAGGGAAGAGAAGCATCAGTTTGATAAATGACATTTGCCATTTCGATACACAACAGTATTATCAAGTGTGAAACAATCAGTAAAAGAATAATTTATGCTAAACAAAACAAATAAACAATGGACTACCATAAGCCTACCTACAATCTCACAGCGACAACTTCCTATCGATCGATCTTCTGGCCAGATTTCTTTAGATGGATCGAGTATAATTTATCCAAATACATGTTTGACTCCATGAATACTGGAGGAATACATAGACTAATATGATCAACAGAAAAAAAATTAAAATATGAATTGTCTAGTCTAGATATACTATTTTTTGTTTAACTGCTAGTCTACCTAGACTAGATAGATGCTCAATAGTCAGAAAATGATGGCTTTTCAGCCAAACTGCAAAAAAAGTAGATTTCGATTCTATTCCGCTGGTTTACCTAAATCACGACTCACGACTTTATGATTGAAATACTAAAGTCAGAATCAGAGTTCATAATTGGACCCAAATAAATCTTAAAGTTCCATTCACATCTAATTTAAGTCAATTCATGTAACAGACATATCTGCTCCTCACTATACAAATGCAATGTACCTATAGACGTATTCTAGAGGTCTAGAGTCTAATGTGCAATTTTGTGTTGTATCAAGGCGTGTGTCGGGACTTGTGTCACTTTCAGCGTCTAATCGCTTGGATGATATATAGGAAGTTGCCTTTAGGGCATCTCTAGGGTTTCTTTATGTTGTTATATTTCCCTTTCTTTCTAGTGTAAGAAGTGGATGTGGGAAGTGCAATATCGCAGCTATGAATGAACTTGATAGTTTACTCGTTTTGGCGATTTCAGAATCTCAATAATACGAGTCATTGCGCATGCACATCCGGAAATTTTAGCAGACGACAATTATTTATATGGCTACTCTATAATATGAAACGAAGGTCATCGAAAAGAAATTATGTGACATGGACGACAATATCATATCAATCCTCTTTGAAGTAAAATAAAAGGAGTGACTAAAGGCCCATATATGGTTACAAAGACAAGACAAGCGACGTTTCGACCAAAGGTCTTTGTC
>JAUEKZ010032002.1:0-15257 GCA_031471865.1 Melibe leonina | reverse complement strand
CCCCCCGCCCCCCCCCCCCCCCCCCCCCCCCCCCCCCCCCCCCGCGGGGGGGCAGGACGAAGGGGCGTTGAAGAGCAGGAGGAAGACGACACAGATGAAGAGGGCGATGACGAGGAATGGGGAGAGAGCTAGGGATACGGAGAGAAGTCCCAGGGAGAAGGGAGAGAGGGTTCTGAACAAAGATAGAGCGAGGCTTATACTATTATATACTACTATAATTAAAACAAAGGTCCATGAAAAATTAATTGATCAACCATTGCGATTTTTATAGTGTCCTCTTTCCTTCCTACAGAAAGCTAAAAATAGAACGTAAAAGTAATTAGACCATACTCTTTGACACAGTTGACATTCAGTCCGTATATTGATATATATCTAGACTAGTCTATCTCTAGACTATCTATCTATCTAGATCGTATAGAAATCTGGTTAAATAGCTACATAGAGTCTAAATATATCCTTTTATTTCCCTGATCTGTTTTGTTTTTGTATACCGTGTTGCGCTTATTATCTTATTTAGACGTCTACCAAGAGTTTATAATATCATTGGCTATCTAGATTGATATATATCTTCGTAAACAACTAAATGACTGCATTTTTTATCATTATTTTTACAGGCATTGTTAAATTGTTCTTGTTCACAAAAACCACTTTGTCTCATCAAAGAGTCAGGGAAATACATTTTCTTTGTTCTCAAATTATTTTACGAATTTTGATACTTTTGCCTTAGAAAAGTGTGTTGAAGCACTTTTGAAAGTGGTGACAAGCGCCACCAGCACTCTCGTTCAGCTGCTTTCATCATCAAAGGGAGGTTAATGGGTAAACTTTGTTACGAAGGTGGTAACCACGAATCTCACAAGACAGTGTGATAATTTCTGAAGGCGTATTACAACAGAACACGATTTAAATAAAGGTAAGAAACTACATCCTTGTCAAAGATGAAATTTTAAAGTTTGTGGAACGTATATTCTAAGAGTTGTATTGTTTCTTCTCCGTTAGAAGCTTGACAGATCGCTAAATTTAGTCTTCACATCATCGAACGCAAAGACATTTGACCGCCATATTGTTCCAGTTTTGTTATAAATAGAGTGACACCGAATGAGGTCTGTTGTTTTCATTCCCTTCTAAGTTCGACGAATCATTCCTGAACATACTTTATTTTCAAAGTTGAGAAATATTACAATAATTTAAGTCTAATAATGTAGTTTTTAATGGGAATTGTTAGAAAGATCAGATCATGTCCTTGTTCTGGAGATTTATCGAACTGGCCCCTTTTGTGATTCCATGAATTGTGTAGACAACACACTGGCGTCTATTAGACTGAAGTTTGATTGGTAAACTTCCTGACTTTTGCTGTCACTTTTCATTAGATCTATTAAAAGTGATCAAGAACTCTTATGTGATTCTAATGGTTGGATAGATTCAATCAAGTTTGGAATATCTACCTCTCTACGTCTACATTCTCGAATCTTAGTCAAGATCTTCATGTTTCAAAAACATTCTTTTCATTAGATTAGACTAAACCATCCTCAGGTGCAATAAAATGAGTAACAAGGACTGCTCTTCGGTAAAATTGTGCTCCGATTACATTTTTATAATTTTGAAAACAATTTTCTTTGTTGTCCCAGACCCATCAGGAAGAGTGGCCATGTGAATGTGAACCACCATTCTTTGTTGACTTATTAAACAAATTTCTATATTATTAGAGTCTAGTTTACCTTTGTTGGTCGATATAAACAGACAATCATCGGAGACAATAAAATCAACAAGTTTGAGTAACCTTTTACTTTTCATTTCTTGACCCACTTTGCTACTAATAAGATAATAACAAGAAATTGGGAAGAGTCCTATAAAATATGAAAACAAGGCAGTGGAGTGGCTGCCTGTGCACAGCACCAGAGAAGAAAATGTTCTATTGGTACGGCAGTGTTGTGGGACTATGAAAAGAAGTTAAAAATTGATATATTCATCAAATGAAAGAGCATTCTTATGTGAGGCCTAATCATTAACTTCAACGAAACAATTGAGAAGCAATTCTCCATTTAAATCACAATTTTCATTGGCTAATTGTTAAATTGGCAATGCCCAATCTAGTAAATTCTTAATTTCTTTTCTGTTTTATTACGGGGGTGTCGCTTGTCTTAGTAACAAAGTGTTATCATAAATAGTTTCAATTAAGTAATTTACTTGAAAAATAAATTATCATAGCTATATAAAATATCTTTCTGTCAATACCAAAAAAGTTTGAAGAAAATGATCAACCTAGATTCAGTTGAGCCATCATGTTTCACCATATACTGGTCCACATAAACATCACAATATCCTACACTCTACACTCTCTTCGATCCTGCCTTAAATGTATTGGCCAGTGACGTCTGTTTCATTTGTATTTTAAAAATTCCTGATACAAAAATCTTCTGCTTGAAGTTTCACTACCATAGTGTTATAAAAGATTTTTATATTGATAGATCTCTTGTTGTCATGTCCAGATTATTTTATTGTAATCTCTTTGTATAGGTCCTATAAGAGGGGATTCAATTTTCTATGCAATCATTTATTTAACCCTTTCAATGCGAAGAATACCCAAAATCTTCAAGATTTGTTTCAGGTAAATCAGATTTCATTGGACTGACATATGCCAAAAGCCTGAATTTTGGCTTTTTGGCATATGTCAGTTCACTAAAATCTGATATATCTGGTCTAAGAAGAGCAAATCTTAAAGATTTTGCAAATTTTAGTTTGGTTAGAATTAGAGCCCGCTGAAAAAGGGTTAGGGATGGATCTTCTCAGGTCAAATTGTTTTTAATTTATTTTATTCTTATCTTTAGAGTTCCACTAGTAAGGCTGGGTGGTTCAGAAAGGAAAACATGGAAAATATCTGAACTGTATGAAACTATTTACGGAATGGCACACAAAACCTAGAATTTCATCAAAGGAAACAAGTCCTGAAGAAGAAAAAAACATAATAGAACCCTTGTCAACATTAGGGTTTAGGTGTTTGCTTTTTTATGGCATCTTAAGTCATGCTGAAGAAGAAGTTGTTCTGAACGATTTTGTTAGCTTTTTTCAAGTTTGGTCTTTTTTAACATCTGATTGTCTTAACCAGTTCCATGTCTATGTCTCTGATAGTTTGTTCATAGGGACTGGTCTTTGTGACACAGTTTGTTTTGACAGGTTTTTTTCCCTAAAAATAATGAAATGACATCTAATTTGTGTGCTTCAAATTGATAAGATTAATAAATCTTCTTGTAAAAATATTTTGGAAACATATGAAAACTGAAAAGTTCAGGTTAAATAGTTTTTAGTCTAGTCTGGATTTGAAACTCTCAGGTTGATGGGATTGTTTGTTGTGCCTCTGTTTAAATTTTTAGCCAGCTGTGGGTAGTTCTGGACTGATCCAGAGTTAAAGTCTGAGATTAACCTTTGGTGCACAGGTCACATGATAATGGTAAAATGCTGCCCAACAGCCAAGTTTGACCCGGCCACCAGCAGTTTGCCTCCAGTCAACTGGCTGCATAAACAGCTTTCTCTAGTTTTGAATCTGTAACTTTCTCAATAACCTAATTAATCCTTTTAGAGTGGAGTCTGATTCTAGCCAGACATAGTGTACAAAATATTCAAAATGTACATGCTCTTATACCAGATAAATCAAATTTCAGTGAAGTGACATGAATTTCTGGCTTTTGGCATCTGTCACTTCACTCTTCACTGAAATCTCATTTCTCTGGTATAAGAACATATATACAAATCTTGAAGATTTTGATGTCTACTTCGTAGTTTGAGAAATAACTTTAGCATTGAGTGTTTTAATACTATACACAATTACAACATCCAGACCTGCCAGTTGTCACAAGTTTCATGCCTAATTCTGGAATCTTTATATCAGAGTCTTGTATCTGCCCATTCATTCACTTTTGCTCCTCATGCATTCCGATTTTGTCAATTCTCAACTTTAACCCTGTCAAGGGAGATTCAGGATTTTATTCAGGTGTCCTTTCTGTTTGATAAGTATTTAATTATATTTCATTCAACAAGAGACAATTAGATGTAGTGGTGTTTATTCTCTTTTTTATGAAATGCGTGAGATTTTTATCATTTAATTCGGTTGTCAAAGATCAACAAACCTAGAAGACATGATATGATGTCTAATCATTTACTTGGTTGTCAAAGACCAGCACGCCTGGTTCACAAATCAGCAATGTAAGAGAATGACCAAAAACTTAAGGTTGCCCAGACTTCCAGTCAATGTTTTGGTATTTTGTGTGATTTTTTCTGATTTTTTTGCCCACTTTATCAAATCCGAACATAATCAACTGGATGAAAAGAAAGATATTTTGAAAGATGCAATTAATCATCTCTGTTTTTTTCAAGTGGGATTGCTTTTTATGTTAGAATACGGAACCTTCTGTGGAAGAGTTATTGATAAATGAGTACTTTGTTCTGTCATTTTGTTATCCAAATGGATTTTTTAAATATCAATTTTTTCTTTCTATTTTTCAGAGAATGCCCAGGCATAGGTTCTTGAATCTGTGTTCAACCCACATCATGGCTTTCTGATTATTTTATACATATCACATTGTATACATGAGCACTTTGTAGTGCCATCCATTCACATTTTTATACTTCTTGGTTGTGTTTGTGTGCCTTGCAGTGTGAGGCATTAGCTTTAGTTTTCATCTTGTAAGTATTTATTTTGATTCATTGATATTCTTTTTCTTTTCTTATTGATTAAAAATCTATATAGCACTTCATGTTGGGAAATTATATTATTGTAAATATCAGTTAATGTGTCTATAGTAAGTTTAAAATAGTTTTATTTGAGAGGAGTCAATTGTGTTTGAAAATTGTTGTGATCAAATTAAGAAAAAAAAACCCAATTATCTACATTGTATATTAAGTCCTTTGATTAAACAATAATTGAAAATTCAGTTTTGTATACAACTTTCATATTTTTTCAATTATTGATCAATTGCATCTTTCTCATGGTCTCATATGCCTAGTCTTAAGATTTTTTTTTCTTTTCAAATGTTTTTAATGTCATCCAGGTAGGGAAAGTGTTGAGTTTGAACCATGACGACATCAGTTAGAGGACAGCGAGGGGGTCCCAGGTCTCAGACCAATCCACACGGTCTCCGTCAGATTGAGTTGGACCAGATCTGGGATGACCTCAAGGCAGGCATCCGCAATGTGTACAGAAGACAGAGCATGTCACGCCAAAGATATATAGAACTTTATACGTATCCTTTTGATTGTTTTTTAATGTATACAGATATATCCAATATCTTGATAAGTTTTTACTTTCTTAACCCTTTCAATGCTAAGGTTATTTCTCAAACATCGAACTAGATACATCAAAATCTTCGAGATTTATCTGTTCTGATATCAGATACATCAGATTTTAGTGGACTGACATATTCCAAAAGCCTGAATTTCAGTACACTGAAATCTGATTTATCGGGTATAAGAGCATGTTAGTTGTTAAGATTTTGCATATTTCTGTTGGGTTAGAATCAATGTCAATAATAGACAAATATTTTTGTAGATATATATATATATATATATATATGTGTGTGTATATTAGCGTAGAAGAAAAACAAAATCCAACCCAAAACATTGAAAACTTTTGATGGAAGCGTGTACACCTTAACTCATGGGTCCCTCTCAGACATGTGTACAACTATTGCACCAGTGTCCAGAGCGCTGGCCAGCAGAGTCAGCAGGCCTCCACGTCGTCAGGGTCAGGGCAGCGGGGCAACTCCTCTCGCAACCGCAGCAGGACCCAGGGCAGTGGTGCCCAGTTTGTGGGGCACGAGCTGTACAAACGCATCAAGGACTTGCTCAAGCAGTACCTGGTCAATCTACTCAAGGTGAGTCCAACAAATATGAGTCAAACTTGAGATAATAATATGCAGTGCAAATACGAGCGGATAGCTTGCGGCCAGGTATTGGGTGCCGTAGCTGGGTCTCGGGTTCGAACCCCACTCAGATCAATTTTCTGTTTTTCCATTTTTCTGCTTTCTTTGTTTGACTCATTTCTTGTGATTTCCAGTGCTTGCTCCCCACCTTACTGTCATTATCATTGAGATAATAAATATGCAGTGCAGAAACGAGACAAAGCTAAAGGAAGGTGAAAAATGGAGAACAAACATAAAAACTTAAAATTGAGTTGATCAGAGTGTGAATTGAACCTGTGAAGCAAAAATGCTATTGGAAAGACATTCTTCATATTATTGAGGCTAAGCTTCCATATTGTGCAAAATTGAAGATGGCTCTTTTGATTGGCACCAAGCCTGTATTGCCTCTATAAATCTGGTTTCTTTTCCTTCTTTTTAAAAGTCTTTTTGTATTATCATCACTGTTTCACCTGTTATTTCATATCTATCGCAGTGAGGACAATTTTCATATGAAAAGAGCAATTCCTCCTTTTTCATTAGGTTTTCTCCTCTTTTCCTCTCATTTGGTTCTTTTGTTTTGCTTCTTTTCCTCTATAAATCTAGTTCTTTTCCAACTTTTGTTTTTGTTTTTTTGGTATTATCATCACTGCTATCCGCTTTGCCTTCTTTTTGTTGTTGTTGACAGAATGGCCAAGATTTGTTGGATGAGCAAGTTCTCCAGTTCTACACCTGCCAATGGGAGGACTACCAATTCTCCAGCAAAGTCCTGGATGGCATCTGCTCCTACCTCAATCGGCACTGGGTGCGGCGAGAGTGCGACGAGGGATCAAGGGGCATCTACTACATATATTCTGTGAGGATTATTCAAAGCCTTTTTAGGTTAACACTTGACTAACCCTTTCAATGCTAAGGTTATCTTCAATCAAACTGACAACACATCAAGATCTTCAAGATTTGCCTTTTCTTATACGAGATAAATCACATTTTATTGAATTAACATGTCAATGGAATCTGATTTATCTGGTATGAGAACAATGTAAAATTTGAGTATTTTGTATCTATTATTTGATTAGAATTATACCCAGCTGTGAAAGGGTTAAGTTAGCATACATGTACTCTCTCTTTTCCCATTGCCTCGCTCTGGTGATGAGAATAAGGCTTATTAAGGCGGTAATTAGAAAATGCATTTCCTTGCTAGGTAATGTAGAAATATTATTTTACTTTCTTTTAATGAAATTGAAAATTCCATGCCTTTTGTTGTGTTACGTGGATTCAATAATTTCACATTTGAATGTAAGTGAAAGTTATTTTTCTTTAACCGCACCCGATGTGACCAGAGATTTCACTCTGTGTAGGTTTCATGCACATAAAGGTATTAGTTTAGAGATAGAATATATCGATTTATCATATTTAGGGTCAGTCTTTTGGGGGGGGGGGGGGGGGGTTAAATTATTATTGTTTTAGTTTCTATATCTTTTTATGTCATTGCAACATCTCTTCCAACTCATTTGACATAAAAAGCTGGCCCTGATTACCTGGCGAGACAACTTGTTCCGGCCGTTGAACAAGCAGGTGACGAGTGCCGTGTTGAAACTGATAGAGAGGGAGAGGAACGGGGAGCCCATCAACACCAGGCTGGTCTCCGGTGTTATCTCTTGCTATGGTAAGCAGCAACTGTTTGAGTGGTTTTGTTCTATCTTATAGGGATTGATGCCAATTTTCCTCCAATAGGAGGAATTCCTCCTTTTTGCTGACATTTTCTTCTCTTTACTTCTGATTTACTGAACACACACAAGTAATGAGATGTTGTGGGCTTGCCAAGGACTGGCCAAGAAAATGTAGAGATAGAAATAGGACTCAGGAGGTGACGATGGATAGGGCACACTCTCAGAAAGGCTAGTGGAAACATTGCAAAGGAGTCGCTGAGTTGGAACCCACAGGGAGCATGAGACAGGGGTAGACCATGGGAGACATGGCAGAGATGTGTTGAAAGGGATGAAGCTCAACTGGAAAGTGTTAGGAAAGATGGCCTGGAATAGAGACAAATGGAAGGAGCTTGACTGTGGCCTATAACCTGCCAGTGGTGAAAGGCTATGATGATGATGTTCTTTCTTATAGTGTTGCTAGTTTTCCAGGAATGGATCCTCCTTTTTGATGACATTTTCTCCTCTTTATCTCTTATTATTAGGTTCTTTTGTTTTTCTTATTTGTCTCTACAAATCTGGCTATTTTCCTATTTTAAAAAAATCTTTTTGTGTAAGTGTTACTGATCTTAACATCTGTTCCTGGTCCTTGTATTGACAGAGAAAAATAAAATTATGGAACTAAAATGAGGAATATGTGACCCGTCACCACAGTTCGATACACAAAGTGCAGTGACTACAGTGGAGTTGCCATTTAGAAAAAGCGTAATTTAAGAAACTTTGGGAATTTTGTTTTGTTTTATTTCGTTATTTCAACGATTTGAATATGCAGTGATGAAGAAAAATACTTTGAAAAAAGCAAAACTTTGAAATTAAAGTTTGTGAGAACAACACTTTGTTTCTGAAATGTACCTTGTCTTGTGTGCCGAAATGTGTTGATAGGTCATATATATTAAAACAAGAAAAGGCAGTTGTGTATAGGCTTGGGGATCTTTAATTAGGAATGTATACAGGTTTGTATATATCTTAATACGATTCCATGGACTTGAGAGATATATGGATAGTAGGGTTTTTAAAAGCCGTGAAATGATATGGATAGCAAGTCCTTTTGGAGCAGTTTACAAAATTTGACAGTTTTTGTTTCAATCCTGATCTGTTTGTTTTATAGTTGTATTGATAATCTCACCTAATGAATCCTGTTATTGTTTCCATTGTAGTGGAGTTGGGCCTTAACGAGGACGACCCCAGTGCCAAGGGCCCCACGCTGAGTGTATATAGAGACCATTTTGAGAATTTGTTCCTCGACGACACTGAACGATTCTACACAAGGGAGAGCACAGAGTTTCTACGACAGAACCCGGTCACAGAGTACATGAAAAAGGTTTGGATGTAACTTTACGAAAGTGTCTGACAGCTGTTAACTCCTTATTCATTCTTCTTCTCTTTAAAGGATATTGCACTAGCGTTTTGGCATTTTATCTCACAAGTTTTTATCAAACTTGATGCAAAGAGTCAACAAAGTCATAAAGAGAGCTAATGATGTCATAGGTAGAAGACTAGTCAACGTTGACAGACTGTGAATCAAGAACGAGAGAAAAAACCAAAAGTATCTTAATGACGAGACACATCCTCTTCATGACGAATTTGACAGTAGACTTATACAGGGTAGAGGTAGATATAGGATGCCAAGGGTCAGGATTAATTGTTATGGTCATTCCTTTTTGCCAAGGTCCCATTTCGATTTTAAACACATTGCATCAAAGGCCTTACTAAAATTTATTGAGTAATTCATTCTATTATATTTTTTTTCTATTCATACGCATTTAAACTCCCTTCATATCTATTATTTATTTATCTATCGTTTTTGTCTATTTATTTTGTTCAATTTTGTATAAATCAATCAATTTATATCACCTTCTAATATAATCTTCTCTTCCTTTCAAATATTTTAATATCTGTTTTATCGTAATTGTGTATCTATGTTCCTGTTTTCTAACATATCACTATGTCTATATGTAACACTGTAAAATAATTTCCCCTTGTGAGGGATCAATAAAGTTATCGAATCTTATCTTATTGTTAAATGGAAACAAGTGATTTGAAAAGTGCTTTTTCCTCTTTATACCTTTCCTCATTAAAGTTGAGTTAAAAAAAAAATCTGTTCCTTATTATGAAAATGATTGCGTTAGGTACTTGCTGTTATTGTTACATTACACAAGCAGTGAAATGATTTAATTCATATTGTTTTGTCTACATCACCCATACGGTTAAATGTTTCATAAAGTTATCTATCTTATTGATATTTTATTTCTACATGACCCTTGCCTTTAAATGTTTCAATTAATGTTTTTATTTCTGATAAACAGGCAGAGCTTCGGCTGATGGAGGAACAGAAAAGAGTGCAGACATATCTTCATGAGTCCACGTTTGATGTGTTAGCCCGTGTGTGTGAGAAGGTTTTGATTCAGAAACACATGGAAAACTTCCATTGCGAATTCCAGAATTTGTTGAATACAGATAAAAATGATGGTAAATATGTTAAAATGTGTTGATTTGTAAAGCGTATAGATTAATTCAGGTTTTGCTGTATATAAATTTAATATTGATTCTTAACAAAATAAAGTCTATGCTGTGTTATTTTAGAGAGGCACATGTGCGCATGTTTGTCTGTGCTTGAGCCAATATTGTTTGTAAGTTGAAATCACTTTTTTTCTTCACTAATTTACTCATCAATTTACTATATCATTTTATAAAATGTTGGCGGAAGGGGTTGGTTTTTTTTTTACATATCATGTAAACATCAGACCTCTTTGAAGCTATATTGAATGATGTCAAATCTCTATATTCTTAGGGGGCGGTTGGCGGGCGCCTCTGTTCATACACCAAATGAATAAAAATTTCAGAGGGCTGACATATATGCCAAGTCTGAAATTCAGGCGTTTGGCATATGTCAGTCTGCTGAAATCTTATTTATCCGGATATAAGGGTACATTGATTTTTTTAAGAACAGATCCCGCTGTGAAAAAGGTTACAATAAGTTTATTAGTGCTGTTCACAAATGCGTTCTGTGCCCCTCTTGTCTCCCTCCTTAGACTTGGGCCGGATGTACCAGCTGGTGTTCCGCATTCAGGATGGATTGCATGAGTTGAAGTCTTTACTGGAGAAACATATCCTCAACCAGGGTCTCTCTGCCATTGAGAAGTGTGGAGATGCCGCTGTTAATGTGAGTTGGGTTTGGGGGGGGGGGAGTGGTTAATATTGACAGGCATTAAAAAGACAAAATGACACTATTGTCATTTTTGCCTAAGGCCTTCAGGACAAACAAAACAAACATAATCACAACATGAAATGAAAATATGGAGGTTACATGGAACAATTGTAGAATTATTTTTTTGTTCAGTTCTCATATTAATCTCTTCTATCAACATAACAAATGTAATTTTGTAAGGTGCTATTTTTTTAATAAAAAAAAATAAAAAATTTCATGACTGACTTGGCCCTCTAGATTAAATTTTATCTCTCTGTATTTCTCATTAAAAGTAATAAAGATAAGCCTAAGAATAATTTTTTTGCTATTATCCACAGGATCCCAAAGTCTATGTTCAAACCATTCTAGACGTCCACAAGAAATACCATGCCCTCGTTATGACTGCCTTCAATAACCATGCCGGATTTGTAGCTGCCTTGGATAAAGTAGGTCCTCGATGAGATTTCTTGGATTTTATAGAGGAGGATTTCCTTAACGTCCTCTTTTTTTATGATTAACCCTTTCTCAGCGAGGTCTGATTCTAGCCCAACTGAAATATGCAAAATCTTAAAAATATACGAGCTCTACTAGATAAATTAGATTTCAGTGAACTGACATGTGCCTAGGTCAGTTTATTGAAATCTGATTTATCTGGTATGAGAACATGTAAGTCTTGAAGATTTTGGCATCCTTAGCATTAAAAGGGTTAAGAGTCTTGTGATCTAGATGTGAAATTGATCTAGAAATTATTCTCAGATGTTAACAAATTACTGACAGTCATATGGTTAGTACCTAGCTAAATATATCGCTGCTCCTTATACATCATGTAGTTTTTGTTGTCAAGTGAAATAATGTCATTTTTGTTGTCATCAAGTGAAACAATATACAATTTTTGAACTTGTATTGGTTTTCAGCATCAAGTTCTTGTCCATACGTGCTATTATCAAGAATGATGCCGAAAACCAATACAAGTTTAAGAATTATTTTATTACACCCCCATTAAATAATTACAGTAGAGTTAGCAAAGATTGCTCTGGAATATTTTCAGAAACTGCAATTATTTAATTGAACCCTTATTAAGGAGAATATGACATAATAAGACAAGCTATTTTGATTATATTCTTGCACGTCTTATTATGTCGTCACTGTGAACGTCACGAAAGTTCAAGGCCTCTCTCGTTGCTATAGTGCCAATATGCAAGCTTGCATTATGGGCCTATACATGCACCTTGTAACTGCTCTTTATCATAACTAAAGGGGGTGTAATAATATCATTTTTATTGTCATCGTTTGAAATAATATAATTTTTATATCATTTTTGTTGCCATTCTTTCCTAGGCGTGTGGTCAATTCATCAACTCCAACTCTGTGACACAACAAGCCAACAACTCCAGCAAGTCTCCGGAACTGTTGGCGCGGTACTGTGATCTGCTCCTCAAGAAGAGGTATGCATGCATGAGTAATGAAGAGAAAGGTCAATAAGTAAAGGCATAAGAGAGACAAAGATAAAATGACGTCAACGTTTTGGCCTAAGGCCTTCCTTAGTACAGACACAACAAACAAAATAACGAAAATATTAATGAATAATTATAATTGTACTCAACCGTTTAAGCTCATGATCAGATTTGTCTGCATCAAAGATCTAATATCAGGTACCCATTCTGCTGCTGGGTTGACAGTGGGGTTTTCCAGTCACGGAAAAAAATCCACCCATCAGAGGGATCGAACCCAGGACCTTCTGCGCAATAGTCTGATGCTCTACCAACTGAGCCAATGTGCCCCAACAGGCGCCAGACAGGACCACTTAAAGTTTTTAACTGCATGGCATTTCTCAAAGTAATAAGTAATAATCACATTATGTTATTAATTTTTTATATTTTCTATAATTTCTTTTCAGCTCTAAAAACCCAGAGGATGCAGAGCTTGAGGATACCTTAAATCAAGTGGTGAGTGTGTACTCATTTTTGGCCTTGCTTTTTTAATTAGCCAAACAATTTCTTCTTTTCCTCCAATGTAAGCGTCTCATTGAAATTGGATGAGAATTTGTTGCTGTATTAGCTGTTAACCCTTTCACTGCTAAGTTTATTTCTAATCAATTTACTAGACATCAAAATCTTCAAGAATTGCCTTTTCTTATCCCAGATAAATCTGATTTCAGTGGGCTGACATATGTGATATGCCAAAAGCCTGAGTTTCAGCATTTTGGCAAATGTCAGTTCACTGAAATATGATTAATCAGGTATAAGAACATGCACTTTAAAATTATTGAAGATTTTGCATGTTTCATTTGGGTTAGAATCTGTCCCGATGTTAAAGGGTTGAAAAACATGGTTGACTGATCAATATTTTCAAAGAAGCATTAATTGATATGACTTAAGTAAGCTGCTGGGGCTGTGGAAATTTGTTCAATATACAAATAGTTTTTTTTAGGGGGATGGGGGTTCAGGATGTTTGTTTGGTTTTAGATGTGTTGTTTGTTTGTTTAATTTTTTTGTTTTTGTTTTGGTATGGCATACCTGACAAACATAATAGTTTCTAATAGAGACTGGTTTTTGTTAGCTTGAATTTCAGGCTAAGTTGATTTTGCTTCTCTCATTTTCCAGATGATTGTCTTCAAATACATCGAGGACAAAGATGTCTTTCAAAAGTTTTACAGTAAGATGTTGGCCAAGCGTCTGGTTCAGCACATGTCTGCCTCGGATGACGCCGAGGCAAGCATGATCTCCAAGCTGAAAGTAAGTGTGTTGAAGGTTAAGGAAGGCTTCAAATCGAGCTTGTCTTTTTGCGTGTGTGTGTGTGTGTGTGTGTTATATATCTTGTACACTTAAACCCTGTTATGCCGCCAAGTGTGGGGAAAACATTGAGTTGGCGGTATAACGAGAATGGTTGTATAGAGAGAAGTATTTAGTATATGCATATGCAAGTCATAAATGTTCTTGAATAGTTGTTGGCGATAGGTGAGAGTGGCGTTATGTTGGGTGGCGGTTTAACAAGGTTTAAGTGTATAAAGCTCTTTTCTGTGTTATAGTGTTGTGTTGTGCTATAATTTATTTAATCAATCTTGCCATGTAATTTATTTATAGCTTGATTTGTCTGTGTATATATATGTGTTGATTTTCATTCATTTCTACTTTCGTTTTTTTTTTTTTGGTCATTTATATCTGTTTGAGTCTGTATTTTTCATTGATAATTTTTTTCTTTTTCGCTACATATTTACAAAGTATTTTGTTGTGTTTTAGATGGAACAAATGCATTATGTAATTTTTGATGGCGTGAATTAGTTTTTTCTCACCTTTCCTGCCTTTGAGCTCATAAACCTTGGACCTGCTTCACTGTTACTAACTAGAATACACCTCGTCAAATTCTTGCAAATGGTTGTTGGAAAAACTAGGTTAAAAAAGGCTTATTGCTTATGAATCGTTAATTTTTAATTTAATAAGTAAAATTTCCTAATAGAAATAATGAATACATGGAATGACAAACTTTTTTTGAAGGGAAAAGACAATCCTTTTCATTCACACTGTTCATGTAGGCTGGCATTTTCTAACGTCTAACATAGACATCACAGAGTACCTTTGTATACAAAGGGCGGTAGAATATCCCCGGTGTCCCCGTACCAATGTACCGTACATGGGTGGTCGCCATGATTCGTTTGTCCTTCTGTCCTTTGCAATTGTGAGAGAGGATTTTTTTAAATTTATAAATTATCTCCTTGTCACCTTTTATGAAAAACATTATTTTTTCTCCTTGTGAATATCTCTCTCTCTGTGTGAAATAGCTCTTGCAGGGCCCAAGTTGGGCTATTCTTTTAACTAACTTGTCATCTTACTTTTCCCTGGGTGTTGATATGACCTTAGAAGTCTGCAGCACCCTGAAACTGAAACTCTCAATAAACAGACGAGACATCACATTTGTGACCCAATCACCACAGTTTGGTACACAAGGTACATCTCAGAAAAACTGTGTTACTGTTACTCTCACAAACTTTTCAAGATCATGACTTTGTTTTTAAGGGGTTTTTTTTCTTTCTTCATTATCAAACATTCAAGTTGTTGAAATAAAGAAATGAAACAAAAAATGTACTCCAATAATGTTTTTTCTAAGTGGCAACTCCACTCTAGCCACTGTACCTTGTGTACCGAATTATGGTCGGTAACGGGTCACATTTGTGACTGCAAATAACAGATATTTTTTAAAATTGCTTTTAGAAACATATTCAACATTCCTATTCTAGTTGTTTACCAGTAAGCTAAAGTGAGCAGTTGCGGTTTTTAAGTCTTCCTTTTGTAAATGCATACAAACTTTGGCTAGCGTTACTGCTCTAGCATATTTCTTCCTGAATAGTTTGTTAATGTTTTCTCTTTCAATTTTCTTTTCCCTATCAGTGTTTGTAATAAATTTTTCTCTCTTTTGGTCTGATTGGTAGTATTAGTATTGTGTGATACTCTCGTATTCTTTCACATTTGGTGTCAAAAT
>JAUEKZ010031892.1:0-18010 GCA_031471865.1 Melibe leonina | reverse complement strand
GGAAAATTGCAAAAAATCGGGAAAATTGCAAAAAAACGCGGTAATTGTCAAAAATTGCAAAAAATCGCGGCCGCAACGCGATGTTGCGACCGCGATTTTCCGCGGGGACAGATACTCGCGCGTGTATTTTGCCGCTTTGCCGAGCCTCTCGGGGGTAGTGGCGGTGAGAAAGTAGTCTTGTTTTTGTGTGTTTTGTCTGGGTCTTGGGGGTGAAAGGTGTGAGAACGAGCCTTATCTAGGTGGGTGGAAGGAGGAGCGTTTGATGGATGTAGAGCTAGGCGAAACTTATCTAGGTCAAGAGATACTCTTACAACTCGTGCAAAGAGACCAAAGTGAAGCACGAAATTGAGAGGTAGGTAGCCCAACGCGTGCGAAGAAAGATGATGCCTTTTACATTCACCTATAATTTAAAAAATAAGGATATCAATTGTCATCTTGTAGTGGCACGAACTAGAGGGTCTATCTAATATCTAGACAGCAACAGCAGGTTCGTATGGAGGTGTCTAATATCTAGAAGGGGTCGATAAAAAAACCAATCAGCATCAAGAAACACGACTATAGAGTATAACAATAGCCCCCAGAGCCCGTGTTCACAGGACTGTAGAAATAGCACCAGTTCCCATTTTTATATGACTGTAAAAATAGCGACTGATACTGATAGATATATAGAGTGATAGATATAATATGTGTTTCAATGTTCGCATTTAAGCTGGTCAGAGGAAGTGAAGCGCTTGGACTTAGAGGTTTCGACATAAACGCTAACTATAGAAAAATACATTCTACTTCATTTTATATTTCAATATTTAGCTAAGACTCCAACTAAAAGAAACAATTGACCATTATTGTCTTCGTTTTACATTCATTTATCAAGCCCTAGATTCAAATTTTGAAATAAATATTTTAAGGGCTGAATGTCACGAGTACCTTACCGTGTTGTTCTCCTGAGGCGAAGTTTTAAGAAGTTAGTCAGACGAAAGGTCAATGTAAAGTTCGTGACCTCTGACCCTACTTTTTTTTTTACTTTCATTATCTCATTTCACATTGTCATCACAGACTATAAAATATCTTTAGTCTGTGTTGTCATTTTAGACTTCTGCACGAAAAGTACCCGATGTAGGTCTACGGACATTTGAAAATTAACTAAACCGAAGATGACTACTGAAAGGACTTCTAGCTCCTGTTAATGTTAACCACAAACAGTTAGCACAGGTATTCTTCAGTCTATCTTCATGATTTCCCCCCTCATTGTCCTCTTTCGCATCGACCCCTGAATCTTCCTTTATCCTCTTGATTTTCGTCCTATCATTTAATGTTTCTAGACGTCTAAGGTCTTTGCTGTTTTTGGTTGTTATGCTCTTCCTTCCTCTCCTCCTTCTCTTCTAATTCATTCTCTTCTAATTCATTCTCTTCTCCTTTTTCCACATTCTTGTTATTTTTCCTTCTCTTCTCCTCCTACTTCTCCCCGTCCTCATCCTCCTCCTTTTTCTCATCACTGACTCACCAACTCAATTCCATTGTTCATTGTTTCAATGCAATTGCTATTTTTACAGTCCTGTAAACACAGGTTGGGGGGGGGGGCTGTTTTTGCAACAAAGAGGTGCTTCTGTTTCTGAAGCTCTTTTTCTTAAAACTCCTGTATCTATCTTATTGATCTATCTATCTATCTTCCTATCTATAATCTATCTATCTCTACCCATTCATCCATCCTTCAGTCCTATCCATCAATTCATTTTAAGCACTTAAGTGTTTCTAGACTCACAGGCTAAAAGCACTTACCACAACCTAAAAGCACAAATATATACTTTTCTAAACGGGTTACATTTTGTTTATGTTGCTTGTAGATTCTTCAAAGATCCTTTCGATATTTTCACATGTGCGGCTCGTCTCATTTACAAAGTTTTTTGTCTGATTTAAGTTTGAAAGAAGTATCTTTCTAAAAGAATTAACGTCTTTAGCTTCTAAATATAATTTTTCAGTCGATAAATAGTCGAGAGAAAAATGAGACAAAAATCTACATCTGAGTGTCATCTGAAAAATCCATTTCACATCTGACAAAACAAAAAATAGACTCGTTCGTACTCTTGGTCAACATCTTAGACTTCAAAATCACAAAATAGCCAAACCGAAGTCTTTTTCAATTGTAGTTTTTACATCCGATTGCATAAAAATACATGCTAGTTCCCAGTATCACAATCATAGTGCCGTTATGAAATATTTTATTAACCGATAGTTATGTCTAAAAGTGTTGGTGTTGTGATTAACTTTTTCTTCTATTGCTTTAAGCTTGTATAAAAGTATGAATAAAACTATGCCCCATGTCAATATTTCCTGAATAAGATAGCGACTGCATTAAAATTTAAAAAAAGAAAGAAAGAAATTTAAAAAAAGAAACACCAAAAAACTAATGAGACTCGAACCCAGGACGTCATGGGTACAGAGCAAATGCACTAACCACAAGGCATCCTGGGAGCTGTGTCATAGGACGATTCACTCAACTAATGAAACTTAGTATGGCAAGTTGCAGATGGCCTCCCTCAATGCGACCTTAGATTTAAAGGTCATAAGTGCTTGTAGCCTGTGGGTCTAGCAGCACTTTAGGGTTTATAGCCACTTTGTTCATTTTTGATCTATCCATCCACCCATCCATCTATGGGACTGTAAGAAGAGCCACCTGAATTATCACTTCCATTATCTTTAGCAAGTTGCAGCGTGTAGCAAAATGGTATGGCAGTTGGTTGCATTTTTTTTTTTGTGGTAAATATCCTAGCAGGTAGTGTTATTAATCATAAAGCACATAAGGGCTAGACTGCAAGGGTTGCAGTTAATATTGTTAAATTGTTTTTGTTTCATGTTTAATTTTATTCCACTTTGCTCAGATTAACCTGCACAGTCAACAACTCAATATTGGAGTGAATATTGGCCTAGGGATCCCCTCTCTTTTACAACTCAATATTGAATGAAAAATGGCCACAAGTAAGGATGATTTTTCAGCATGTCATAAACATAGAGTGGTTTTATGCTTATCTTTAAGGGGGAAAAGATGAAGGTTCTCTACTCTTCTCATTATTTATTATTCCTTGTGGCAAAACTTCTCATTGAACTTTATTGAGGCAAAAGAAAATGTTATGTGGCTAATTCAAAGACAAAGGGGTAAGAGCAAACATATGTCTTGTTCCTTAACACCATATCAAAGAATCAGCACAGGGGACTGATCACCTGCATGCTTTTGACTTGATTCAAAGTTTCTTTCCTGGCTTTGTGATTGGTTACATTTGGCTGCAGGGATGTATTACATGTCCCATTGCTCTATTAATTACCAGACCTAGAGCTGGGCCCCAACATTGCATCATGATGCTGTATTCAGGGATGGAAAAAAAACCAAAATGATTCCCACCATCTTCCTCTACTTTCTCCTTCTCTTAATCTTACCGCTCTGTTTTCCTCTCCTTCATTAATCTCCTTCAGGTCATTCTTCCCATCCTTCTAAATGAAAATAAGTTCAGTTTTAATCAATTCACACCATTATAGATGAAAAATTTTGCTTTTTTTTTTTATTCATGAGACTTTCTTCTGTGTACTTGGATAATTATTGTGTCATTGATGTTTCCATTTATCACAGGACGCCTGCACACTCTCCTGAATCATTTCCTCCATGCAAAGTCTGGATCAGCAACTCACCCCTGTGCGCAGCTATGCACCCAAATGCAGCAACATATGGCCCCTATGCCTTCCATTATGGCTAAACCAAGGGTATGGACATTATTTTCTCAAAACTGTCTCTTAACAGACTATGATCATTTGTAAATTTACTTTTGAACCCTTTTATTTTTTATTGCTAGGGTTGATTCAAATAAAACCTAAATATATATATCAAAACCTTCATGATTTGCCTGTTCTTATACCAGATTAATCTGATTTAAGTGAACTGGCATATGCTATTGTCAGGCAATAGTTAAGTTACTGGCAATTTGCAAACAAGAAGAGTAGAGCTGTCAAAACGACCCCTTTGTTTTTCTAGATTGTGGGCATTGGGGTCTAATTGACTCACTGGCAATGTCTTGGTCGCACACATTTCTAGTCATATATATTAAACTGCTCTCTGTCTCTATTTTGTCTCGAACATGTGAGGAGGCCACATGCTGTAGCATACAAGTTTTTGACGAAGGGCTATGATGTGTCTCTCATCACTTGTCTACCACGCCGTCTTGCGATGGTACATTTGCTCAACTTTTAACGTACAGCAAGTGGGTTGACAAACACTCACAATCTTAACTAACTCAACACCAACACACAAGGAGGAGGTTCAGAGACACACAGTCTTCTTTAGGGTTGCCTCACACTCTCTGCCAGCCCGAATTTTGTGACTCATGATAATCCTTTCACTCGTTTTGTCAGGCGGAAAATTGATGTACAATTTTTAAATTTTATGAAGCTCTCTTATCACTTTCTTCTGCAAGACATTTATGACAAGATAAGAATGAAAATTTACAATGCCACAACTGTATGTTTTAAATATTAACATCATTCATTATCAACATGTCTCATCTGCTTTGCTTGTAGTTAAAGTCGTAGATCAACCTGTGCTATCCAACTCTTCTACCATGGTTTCTTATTAGCTTGAAGGAATCATCATTCTAGATGTGGTCTTGCTATTATTACCTGAAATACTGGCAGACTAAGGATTTGATCTGGAAGCAAACAACTCCATTTAGTAGGACAGATTACAGTAGACATAAAACAAGCTGGGCCGATCTCCATGCTTGTCTAAGAGTTCTCTATTTTCTGTAGTTCTAACAAAGTGACATGGGTTGTCAGTATGGCTTTAAATAGAATTTGAGGAGCAATGAATCACATTTTTGTGTTTCATTGAAAAAGCTACTTGCTGTGTCAACAGCAATTTATTGATATCATATCTTCTTATTTTTTGTAGAAATTGTTAGCCTAGAGAGTCCGGTGTTGTCTTGAAAAAAATTTTGTCAATTTTTTAAAGGGTCATTTACAGGTCTGTATCTAGTATAAGAACATGTATTTTTCGAAGATTTTGCATCTATTTTTTTTTACATGTATTAGTATTAGTAGGAAATATATTGACAAACATTTTACTCTCCAGGCTGCCCTCTATGATGATGAAGTGAAAATCAAACTTACAAATTTCCCAAGCAATGAAAAGATTACCTTACATGGTCAGTTCGTCCAAAAAAAGAAAGAGGAAGTTGTATTTGCATCTTGTGGCCATTATGTGACCGATGAGACGGGCAGTGTGTCTGTGTGGGAGAAGCCTTCTACAGGTGGAACGTACACAGGTCTGAAATATGTATTTTATCTTACACTTACAGTTACAGTCAGCCCCTCTGATGATGTTTTCTAATCTTTGCACGGCTTCACTTAAATTCTAGTTGATTACAGACATTTACTGACAGAAGAAATGAGCTATCAAGTCCACCGGTATGTTCGTTTTTTCAACTGCTATCTTAAAGTCAATTGACTTTCCATGTATCACTCAAGCACAATCTTTTTAGTCATGAGAAAAGTCGTTCGCTTTACCTTTCTTATTTTCCCTGCACCATATGTGACGTTTTGCCGCCACAGGCAATCCACACTATGACGCGCCTCTCACTTTCACTCTCATCACTCATTCGTTTACTTCTTTCCCAAACAATGTTCATTCATGATGCAAGTATTCTATGGACATATTTCAGAATTTTGAACATAGCTTCACTTAATTCTTTTTTCATTTTCTTGTAATAATCCAAAATGATTTCTGCTCAAGGAAAGAAAAGATTAAATCACTGATATGTTGCATTTGTCTTTTTTTTTTTTTTTGCCAGCCCTTCAAAAACAAGGTTAACAGGGGTCTTTTTTATTACTTTATGTTGCTTTCCCAGGTGTAGAGGGGATGTAACAGGTGTCTTTTTTATTACTTTATGTTGCTTTCCCAGGTGTAGAGGGGATGGGCATTGTGTGGAGCCTGCAGCCTGCCCCAGGCCACCCACCAAACACACGCATGGCCATCAACTTCACGGACAAGCCTACCCTCATCCGTCTACAAACCTACCTAGGTCATTTAGAATTGGATGAGCTTTACACCTCTGCCTCACGCCCACATAGCCTGGCAGAGATACAGCTGGAACGCTGGTTACGGTTCCCTGATGTCACTAGGATAGATGTGGTTGCTGGGAATGTACGAGGCGCATTGTTTCTACCCCCTGGTGAGTTGTAGATGATTTTTCTTCTATTAATCTTATTATTACGATGGACTCAGGATAAGTTAATGTGCAGGGGACCAGAAAAACGATAGACTTATTAAAAAATACGCTTAAGCAGGGTGAACAGTACAAGTGACTTCTTATATTAAGGCATAGATGACCTGCCTCCTTTAAGGAAGGTCACTGACCTATGACGATGACAGAGACAAAAAGATGATTGACACTACACATACTCAGTGGTAATGCTCTGCTTACAACCAGAATGGTAAAATGTATGCCTTGGTTCTACAAGGATGATTTTGATACCATGGGTATGAGGTGCAGGGATTTCAACCCCCACGTAACAAGTTTCTAGGCAAACAATACCAATGAGCCAATAGGGCTAGTTAATGTAGCTGATTTGCATAAGCTTAATGAACACTAACACACACACAAGATGATAATAGCGTCTCTAGTTACTCCTTCACTATTGCCTATCCCATAGATGACTATTGTGTTGAAAAATATTTTGATCTATGTCATTATACTGTCACAGGCATGCATATTATGCATATGATGTAGTACACAACCCATCTCTGATCAACAACAAATAAGCGAGAGGGAGTATTTTTGTGAAAGGGGTATCATATGAATGATTAATATCTGGACTTCTGTATCATCCTTATTTAGGGCACTGACCCTGATAGTGCATCCCTAGCATTGAGACAAGCAGTCTGGTGATTAAAACATAGCCCTGACATGTCTGTAAAAACTCTGACTGTGATAATTTATAACACTACCTTTTCCGATTTAACCAAAAGTGTTTGCCTTTTGTTAGCTAATGACATACTATTACAACACACTAAAGATAACACACATGGCAGACATCTCTATTTCACCCTTGATGATAGTCCATTATTTGCAAGACAGTCATTGATTAAAATGCATACAATGACGTTTGGTGCAGGCAGTGTATAATTCATCTCTCATGATATTGCATACTTTCTTTTTTCTTTTTGTAACATATAAGTATAAGTGCATCCTCTTGAGTCTATTTTTTTAGTGCACAGATTGCTCGTAATAGGAAAAATTCAATAAAGGATATCATTGTATAACTGAAGGAGTGATCTCAACATATGCAGTGATTTACTTTTACTAGTGTTATTTATAAGAAGGATGAGGGCTGAGAAAAGGATTATAAATTAGTTAAAAATCAACTTGAGCACTGTCGACATATCCAGAGTTGACTCTCTTTGCTTATACAAGGCCATATCAACCTGCATTCAGATCATTTTATTCCACGACAACAAAGAATATGATAGATTATATTGTAGCACTCTGTTGTTTGTCCATAACGAATACTTGTAACAGGGGATCAAACGTATCTGACCACAATTTGGGTTTGGATTGATTTTTTTTCCATCCCTTATCTTTGTTGTAGGTACATTATTCACTTTTTTTGTGTACATTCTAGCATTTGTGTTGGAGTGGGCTTGATTTATCTTTTTTCGTGTTTGTTGGGTAAATGTTAACTTTTTGCCTACAGGAACACAATACATTTCCCTGTATCTTATTTGTTCCCAGGTGATGGTCCTTTCCAAGGCATCATCGATATTTTCGGAGGGTCAGGTGGGATGATTGAGTACAGGGCAGCCCTTTTGGCCTCCAGGGGGTTTGCTGCTTTGTCTTTGCCATATTTCCTTTACAAAGATCTGCCAAAATACATTCAGGATGTTACATTCGATTATTTTGAGGTAATGATAAATGCTGCTGAAATCACTGAAATTAGTATAGTGGAAATTAGATTCCACAAAGTCTTTGGATTATTGGCCTCTGACCTTGTTGACTGTGACCTCTTATTTAGTGCAACTATGGTTGTAGCTAAACTACAAAATTTAGCTCTAAGTTTTCATCTTACACAACTTTCAAACGGTAGCTGCTGCACCCAGCTGCACAGCATTTCACTCATATAGCAACTCACTTCCAGTGAAAATTATACACACTGTAGAGTAGCATTGTGCTGCTAGGATAACACGCTACATATTATACAAGTTGACCTGAATTGAATGTCATTGATTAGAATTTTAGATAGTTTGTTCCAAGAAATAATTTGTAGCATTTTTTAAATTCCATGCAGACTTCCAGTTTCTAGCTGTGATCAGAATATAAAGATGTTAAGTGACTGAAAATTAAAACATTTTTAATCCCAGGAAGCAGTTCAGTGGCTGTCTACCCACCCTAAAGTGTATCCTTACGGCATTGGAATTACAGCAGTGTCTAAAGGAGTGAATTTCGCCTACTGTATGGCTGCTTATTGCCCACAGGTGAGCTGCCTTTATAGTTACCATAGGGTCTTGTTTGGAGATTCAACTTGATTGAACGATCACGGAGATGCATATTATAGCATACACGTTGACAAAAGCACAATAAAATGCCTTTACTTTGCCTGATAATTGCAAACTGCATCCATGGTCTGCTTATATGCAAAGTCAACTTAATTGCAGGTTTGTATGAAGCGTGACAGAAGCTGAATTTTTGTATGCAATTAGTTAGTGCTCATACTCATAGATATGTATAAATGCCCCCCCAAAAAAGTAGATTTTCACATTTTCCATATTTATTTTTATTTTTGTTTTATGTCATGACTATTTCACTTGGTTTTTTATGAAAAACTTTAAATTAAAAATCATCAGCAATTTAACAAAAGAAAATATAAATTTTTTTTATTTTCTCAGCCAGAAGTTATCATGTAATATGATTCATTGAATAAATTTAGGGTTTTCCAGTTTTAATGTGGAATAAGAAATCGTTTTCTGCGTTTATGCAATTACCTTTCTAATTTTACTTGACTCACTCTGACTGAGACCATGTCTGATTATTGTCTCCAGGTGAAAAGTGTGGTTGCTATCAATGGGCCCCCTTATCCTGTCTTTGCTGATATAAGATACAAAGGAAAGGTACTCTGCAAAGGATCAATGTATGTGGATATTGATTTTTTCTATAGGTTGATATCATTTGTGTGTATGTGAATCTTTCAAATAAAGCATCTTATTTCTGCAGATAATTATCCAATTACCAAATTTGAATTATAAATCATTGTAGTGGTGGTGAAATGGCCTAATACACTTTCTTTGTATCTTTTTTTTTTTAACAAGACCAGTTTCTTTTTCATGCTGAAATTATTGGCTATATTTCAGGGTTCATTATGACTTGGTGGAGACAACAGACGAAGGAGTGAATATAGGAAAATGCACCAAATTTGAGGATAACTTGATTCCAGTAAGTCTTCCTTTACTGCAAGACTTACAATGTTTAATATGTGTTGTATTCTGCTTCTGCCCTAAACCTGTCAATGCTAAGCTTATTTCTAATCAAACAAACCAGATATATAAAAATATTAAAGATTTATTGGTTCTTATACTTCTATCAGATAAATAAGATTTATAAACTGGCCATTTTTATGTTGCTTATTTCTACATTAGGCATGGTTGGGGGAGGCCCAGATCCTTATGCTGTTGTCTGAGGATGACTTCCAGTGTGACCCCCGCTGTCACCAGCTGCTGCTGGATGCCATTCCTGAGGAGAAGAGCTCCCACTTCCAAGTGGTCCGATATCCTGAGGCAGGGCACTTGCTGGAGCCACCCTACACAGCCTTGTGCCGCTCTGCCATCAACCCTGCATATGGTAAGTAACTTAGAAAGTAGAGACTGTAGGCGTTGAGTGAAACTACTCACAACATGCCCACATCGTACTAAACTAAAACACAAAGGTGTGTAATGATGTCATTTAGAGGAGAAATAGTACAAAATGTTCACTTGTGTTTGCTGGTGGCATGAAAACATGTGATTATAAGGTCATAAAGTATCTCTAAATCTTATCTTTTCTCATTTACAATTTTTCTGGGGCTTTTTGCTTTGGCTGCACATGTTAGGTATGAAAGAAGTAGTATTCTGTAATTGAAGTATTTTCTAGTGTCAATGGTTTTGTTTATAGTCATGTATTATAAAAAGATAGTAGGTTACCTGAAATGTTGTAGTTCCCAGTTTTCTCTCAATATAAACATGTCTTTTGTTTTAAACTTTTATCTGCCTTGCAAGCTGGGCTATTTGCTCATATCATAGAAGCTAAGCAAAACATCATTGGTTTATAGATGACTTCTATTTCAAATCTCAGTCAAAGAGAATGGTTATACAAACAGTATGTTATGTCAGTGCTATCTACAATTTTGCTGAAAACTTTGTGCGTTTATGAGAAGAGAAAGAACAATGTAAGACGTTTTATTTGTAGGACTAGCCTACCTTTTTTTTAAACTACTTTTATCCTGTAGAACTCCCTGCCTAATGTCAACCATATGAATTTAAATGATATTGCTGACATCCCTTTTGCAAACACCAAGACTTACTTCCATCAAGAGAGACAAAATATATATTATGTAGTCCTTTGTCTTCTCTCTGTGTCTTCAGATATGCTCATGATTTTTGGTGGCTACAGAAAGGAACACGCTCATGCACAGAAAGATTCCTGGCAACGATTACTGCACCACCTTCGAGAAAACATTCCAACTTCACAATAACAACTGTTGCATTCTAGGTTTTAGATTTTTAACTCTTACTGAATTACTTACCTCAGGTTTTTTAGGCTTTTATATTTAAGCCTGTAGTTTTATGTATAATCTCAGTACTCACCTCTAGCTATACGACCGCTTGTCCTCGAAACAATCCTTCTTCTTGCTTCACGTCACACAATGCCTATAGTTGCCCCGATCTTATACACAGCACATGACGCGTTTGTCAACTTTGTGTTAACCATCGGTTCACGATTGCATTTACCTTTCACCTCATAACATTTCTGTTTACCAATAGTTAACGAGGGCAAGTATAGTTCACTAAATAACAGCCCACCTTAATCTTAAGATCAATCAATTCAAATTACGATAATTAAATTCCATAAAAATCAACCCGAATCCAAGGACTAGCAACAAGTATTTACATATGTACATGACCTTCAGTCCCTAGACTGCCTCAAAATCCCCCAGCCACACCGGAGGTGGCCTCTCCTTGGGTCTCTGTTCTCACTTTACCAACTACTCATCCACATCTACAGCGTCTCCTTGTGGGTTCCGTCCTCTCGTTGGGTGGCCTCCATATATGGGTCTGCTTAAAACCCCCTCCGGATGTCAAGGATATGTCAAGGCATACCATCTACCACCACATTATTAGCTGAATTCAAACCTTTCCGTTCTTCCTTCCACTGCGTTGTACACCGACTCGTAGCTAGCTTGACTTATATTCCTGACCAATCTCAACAAATGCATCCTTCCAATCTGATTCACTGACTCGCTGTTTATTCTGGGCAGGAGCATTCGAATTATACTGGTAAATAGCTCAATGGGGCACAGAATTTGAGTTGATACCTTTGGTGTAGCTGTAGTTTGCTTCTTGTGGAGAATGCCGCATTTTTCTGCAATGGCTTGATAAATCTATGATTTTGCTCAATTACTCCATTTCTTATTGTGTTAGTGTTGTTTATTCTTGTGACATTGATATCGAGGCTCTCCATTACTATTCCCTTTCCTTTCTTCCTGAATGCGATGAGTTCCGTTTTATCATCGTTGAATTTTGATTTATTTTTGGTCAACCAGGCCTTCACAGGGAGAACACAGTTGATTAGATTGTTTCTTGTCTGTGAGTAGTTTTTTGATGACATGGGACGGTAAAGTTGGGTGTCGTCAGCAAAGAAGTGGTGGTTTATGTTGTAAGCTGACATGATGGTGCCGAGTGGTTGTGTGTACATGGTGAACATATATGGTCAGAGTACTGAGCCTTCAGGATCGTCGAAATTTAGTCTGGACGAAATAGATGATGCTCCTTGGATTGTTACTCTCTGTGAGCGGTTTGAAAGGTAGTTTTCGAACCAACTCAGTGCAGAGCCTGAAATGCCAAACGAAGAGCGCATTCTGTTTAATAGTATTTTATTATCAACTGTGTCAAAAGCAGCGCTTAGGTCTGACTTTTACTAAAAGCAAGAGTGAAACACTTTCGTTAGTTTCCAGAATGTTGATGATATCAGTGCCATCTCAATGCTGTGCTTTTGTTATTAGGCAGATTGGAAAAACCATTCAAGTTTGGTGGTTGTAATGAGTTCATTAAGCCTTTTAACAACAAGTTTTTCGATCAATTTTGAAATAAAGTTCAAGTTGGAGACTGGTCGATAATTCTGTAATGATTCCTTGTCCATGTTCTTCTTTTTCAGCAATGGTGTTATAAGTGCTTCTTTCATGACTGTTGGAAAATCTGCATGCTGCATTGATTGTGTGACAATAATGGAGGTGATTGATGGGGCGACCTCATGTATGCATGTTGGGATTGCATCCAATTGACACTGTTTGTTAGGTGATTTTTAATGGTTTCTATTACTTCCTCCTCGGTCACAGGTTGGAATTCTGTTAATGAAGATGACACAGGAGTAATGTGTGGAGAGTCATTTTTCATTTTGGCATCATTTTAGACAGGCGTATGTCTTCTGGGAACCACATTGTCTCTGGTCTCATTTTTACAACTTTCTTTGTCAGTGGTGCATGCTTGTCAAGAATATCAGTAAACGTTTGGTTGAATATATTTAATCTATTGTCAACCATGGTGACCCTTATCACTCTCTCTGTCAATTCTGATTTACCTATATCAGATCTTAATTCGTCCATGTCTATAGATTTGGTCTTACAAAATGTTATTGCTTTTTAGTGGCATTCAGACTTTTTGGATTTTAAAGTGAATAGAACAGAACAATGGTTCGAGATGCGGTTGCTCTCTATGTGAACATTCTCTATGAAATTATCGTCACGGTGGCTAATAATTAGATCGAGTATGTTGCCAGCGTCCAGCGTTGCCATTTTTACGTGTTGTTGGAGGATGCATGGGTCAATTATTGTTTGGAACTCGGATGTACTTTTGTTCTTCTCCTCAGTGCCAACAGCACCAGTCTGACACTATTCTAAGAAAGCAAATAAAGTAGGGGATGTGTAGAAATTGTCACAATATAAAACAGGATTTTTTCCGAGATAATTTTCCAACAATGAAATGGGTGAACCCTTTGTCTTGGGGAAATTTAAAATACTTTTTTCCAGTGTAGATTTTCATCTTCATTATATAATAATTGTTAACGTCACAAATTGCAAAGGACTTGAAGCCCCTTATCTGGCATATATTGCTGAAAATGGCACCGACCCTTGAAGCGTGCCATGCTCTCGTCGATGGACAGTTGTTTGCCAGGGTAGTATAAGGACTGGAATAGCTCACCAGTCGTATTCAACAAAGGCTGAATCTTGTGTAGAGGCTGGTAGCCATCCTCACCTCTCGGAATACGGTACGCATTGTCATTGAAATGTAGAAACGTGTTCAACATTTGGTAACGATGCCGAGTCATCACGTCACCAAATTTAATTTCCAGAAGCCAAAACAAATCCCAGTAGTCCTCGATGCTGGTAGAGCATTGATGCCCATCGCCAGCTGCAAACCGATGAATGCACTAAGTTCTTGGATAGTAGTGTCTTTCCAACGTTTTGAATAATAAGTTTCCTTCCCATCAAGCTGTTGATGAGCGTAACGATTCGTTTCGACAACGATAAGCTCCAATACCTCCTCATTCAAAAATAAATCCAAATAGTTGATGGGTTCGAACCCAGAATCGTCCACAAGGATACCACATCTTTCCTTAAAGTTCCTAAACCATGTTGGAAAGTGAGGGTCCTCTTGATGATACAAATCCCACTCGAAAACATTGTGATCGGTGCCATGCCCCCTGCCACGCCCTCTTTCTGCTTCATTTCTAACAAAATTTTGCACATCTTGATCTAAATTCACGAATCCATCCCTTTCTTATTGTTCAACTGCATCACCTGTCTCATTTAGAGTCACTAATTGCTCAAAACTCGTCCACGAATCAACACTTTCGTCATCACGCTCCTCCTCAGAATCACTATCATGTCTAAAGATGTTGGTAAAAATGTTACCAGGGCTCGACATCGCGAAAATTAAAAAAAAAATGGTAAAAAACGATCAAATTGTGTTGTTTCTGGCGCTCGTGGCTTGAAAAAGGCTTCAAAACGGAAGGTAAACACACGGGAACGGAAGTCCGATAATATAACCGTGTCTAGAGCGCCGTAAATCGACAAGACAAGAGAAAATATGGGCCGTCATGTGGAGGAAAAGTGTTCACGTGAATATTGAAATCGCCGAGAATATAGATTTTATCTTTGTTTGATTTTGTTTAAGATCAATCATCATATGTTCCTGAAATTCGCTGAGAAATTGGTTGATAGTCGCTGAGTTAGACTTGGATGGTTTGGGACGATAAATAAGAACAAAGTGGCAGTGTTGCCCAGACATGGTCTTTGTTTGGCATTGAAGCATTTTGTAAGAAAGTGGCTGTGGCGTGTTTTTCAACAGAGCGGCATTCATTTTTCTTTTGTATTTCTTCAGGTTATGAAGACAATGACCAGCCCTGACCCTATAGGACTCAGGGCTCCATCTAAAGCACTTTTTCAACATTATTGCCATTAATAATTTTCTATCCTATGTTGTATCTATGCAATGAGTCAATGAGAACATTATGTTACCAAAGATACTCAGGGTAAGATGCAGATACTGTGTATACAGCTGGAGTTGACTCTCTGATTAGACTATGAAATAACACTAACAACAAAGTCTTCCATATTTTTCTCTTTTTCAAGTATAGGGAATGTATGTGTAATATTTATGTATTTCTGTGTATGTCGTCTGTTCCACAAATCATCTGTAAAATTTTCCTGTCTGGGTCAAAGTGGCTGTTATTTTTTATTTAACAAACCAATCATTATTATCATCTTCCTTTCCCTTGGGCGTTGATATGACTTTAGCTGTTCAAACTCTATCTAAATACTGGTAACAAAAACAAACGAACAATCAAAGCTTCCTCATCCCAAAACCAAATGTGCCAAGCTGATCTCTCTATCTAACCCACATACAGCTGTACCATTTCATATTCCTCTTATCATTATCAGGGATCCTTCTTGGGACACCTTGGAGAAAATGATAAAATAAACATGTGGTTGTGTTTTTTTATAAAATGGTCTTGCTTGGGATGCATCATCAATCCCCCTTAGTGTGTGATTGTTTGTGATTGCTATAATGTTTTGATATTGTAATTGATTATTTTGAGTTGTATTTAGTTTTAATTTTAAAATGAGAACATTTCTGTAACAGTAACAGGTGGTTATTGATGAAATGAAGCAGCAAATGATAATGATGATCATAATAATAATGATGATAATACACGTAATTAAGCGTGTGCTTCAACTTGTGCACAAGGGGCGGTAGAATATCCTGGGTCTCCCCGGACCACAATAGTGCGTGATGTGGGCGATAGCCATGGTCTGTTTCTGCGTCCTGCTTTGTGATTGTGGGAGGTGATGGGTTTTTTTCCTGTGGATCATCTCTCTTTTAGCTGCAAGTGCAAGCGCCCTAAAACTAAAACTTTCAATAAACAAACAAACAATCAATTAGATATAAATATGCTCAACTGTAAACCTGATGGGTGTCTCTATTGTACAACTGATAAGTAGAAATGTGCCATACAATATAATAAACAAAAAAGATATTTTGAAAAGTGATACATAATGCACTGTTTGAGTTTGCTGAATATGTATCGTGTTTCTTTATGATAATTAATGATATCTCCAGATGTAGAATGAATTATTGATCATAGGTAATTATTATGATATATAGTATAGCCGTCTATATTCTGCTCAATCTTGGTCCTGCCTGTCGTCGTAACAGACGTGTATGGTCATCCTCCATGTTTTACCACTGTGTTAAATAACTAGAAGTAGAAGGACTGAGTACCGTACTTTGTACAAAAAAGGGTGGAAGAATATCCTGGGTCTCCCTGGACCATGAGATAGTGCATGATGTGGGTGGTAGCCATCATCTGTTTGTGTGCCCTGTGTTGTGATTGTGAGAGGTGATACTTTTTCCCCTGTTAAATCATCTCCCTGTGAAACGTCCCTGGCAGGGTCAAAGTCTGGCTATACTTTTAATAACAAGCCTATCATCTTACCCCTGGGAGCTTAATGACAATGGCAGTTGCAAGCGCCCTAAAATTAAAACTGTCAATAAACAAACAAAAAATTAATGGAAATTGCTATTTTAAAAAACAACAAACAAAAACAGGTCATCATGTACTTTGCGATAGGTATTTTATTTTTGGGTCAACAACAAAGTAATGAATGCAACGTGAACTATTTCTCTGTGAAACATCACTGACTGACACTGACAGGGTCAAAGTCTGGCTTAGCTATCCTTTTAACTAGCCTTTTTCTGTCATATTACTTACCCCTATTTACTATGACCTTAGCAGTTATTAGCGCTTTAAAACTATACTATAAATACATAAACAAAGTAAGCAACGTAAACTAAATAGATATTTGCACAGAAAAAAAAAAGAAACCTAACTGCCAAATCTTAATTCTTAATTTACATTCAAGTAAGTTATAATGAGAGTTGCATTGAAATTCTAATTCTAGGCAATATAATTCATGATAAGCCTTCCCCTTCCTCTATCTCTCTTGCCACACACTCCATCCCTCCTTTATGAATGAGTGGTTGGCGGGCGTCTCTGGTGGGCGCTACTTCTGTTTCTTCTCTTTGACTTTGGACGGCGGAGAACTACTGTCAGCTCGGCGCATATCATGTACTTTTGTACTAATTTTCATGCCCTTGTCAAAGCCGGGAGGGTAATGGGTATGAACAATTAGAATCTTATCTAAATTGAGCGTCTTCCAGTCGAACAAATATTTATTTAGTGTGTGTGAAGTCCCTTACTTGAGGACACGACGTTCGGATCATGAATGCCGCCACACTTTAACTTTATCATAAATTATGTTTATCATGGTCATGGCATCAGCGTCACACTGTCACCCTTATGATGAATACCAATATGTGTCATGCTGTGTTGTAGTTGATATATCAGGCTGTTCGAACCCAGACGCCACAAAGCCAAAGGTTTTGTGCAATGCAACATGCAATAATTTCACTTGCATTTAAGCCGAGTGCGGCGGGGATTAATTTCCCATGGCACCAAAATCAATGCAGAAATTCGTGAAGAAATACGGATCTCCTAGGATGGCCCCTTTAATAGTAGTAGTAGAAGAAAAAAGGTACAAGGCAGATAGAAGTATTTAAAATTAGAAGGATGAAGGGTTGGTCGTGTATTTAGCACCAGTGGTTAGTGAGTCTGCCATGTTGGATTGACCGCGTATGCTGTTTTCTACCTCCAAGCTGGAGAGTTCTTTGAGGAAGTCGTTGGTGAGTCGAGACAGGTAGTCTCCGTCTGTGGCACTGGTGTGTTCCTTGTGGCTCTCAGCTGTACGAACCAAGTCCTGTATGAATGAATGAATGAGTGGTGTGACTAAGCAAGTTGAAATAATGCGTCTATGTATGTTTGTGGGCGCATGTGACTTGCTTTAAAGATGTATAATGTTGCATGTTATTTTTTTACAAATTATTTGCAATTTGTAAAAGCGCATCGAGCACTTTGGTGGAAATGCGCTAAAAAATTTCATCCATTATTATTATTATTATTGTTAGTATTAATATGACAACTGTGACTCACCATGATTTGAGCCAGGCAGAGCACGATGATGTTGGACGATTTGTTGCTGGCGATGGCGTAGAAAAACTGGACACGGAGAAACACAATTAATCAATTCTTATTTTCTACTTTGTCCAAGCACTTATTTTTGTTTTACCGTCTTTTCCATAATATGTATTATTTATAAATTTCTACATTAA
>JAUEKZ010031781.1:0-11017 GCA_031471865.1 Melibe leonina | reverse complement strand
CCCCCCCCCCCCCCCCCCCCCCCCCCCCCCCCCCCCCCCCCCCCCCCCGCCCCGCAGAGAGAGAGAGAGAAAGAGAGAGTGTGCTGCTTACACTCACGACCTTGGCCAAAATATGCGCCGCACCCATCCCATTTTCTTTTCGTTTTTTTATTTCACAATTTTTGTTGTTGTTTTAATTTTGCGTTTTGTTTTTGTTGTTAATCGCTTTTGTTTTGGATTGATTTCCCGCTCTTGTTTCAGCGAGGCAACTCAGTGCGACTTAGATAACATCTCGACTCTTCTAATAGAGAGCTAATAATATCGTTTGAGATATATCATTATATCGCTATGATTATCAACATCATCATCAACATCATTATCACGCAGATTATCATGGGTTCAGTTTCCGAGCCGTAGCTATTTATGTTTGACATTATGATAATAGCTATTATTATTATTCTATGCAGTTTTTTGTTGTCTTTCCCCATTTCAAAATCCATGCTTGTTGAAAAGAAATGTGTCGCTATTTCCCACTCGTATCAGATTTGTCATGTTGTTTTTTTTAAACAGAGAATACCTTGTCGAAATGAATGCTAGTGACTACTTATCTTGTATTTGAGGTTAATCATGGTTCCACCACGCTTCATTTTAAATTGGTAATCTACGCGTGATGTTTGCTTACAGTCACAACGGTTAGTGAGTCCTCTTCTGTAGATACTGGCCCCTAGAACCGGAGCCAATTCCCTGAAACGGACATGTGACAATGAATGTATGCCACCTTATCCATAGTACACAGGACGCTGGTCGATCAGAGAATGCTTTTACGCATATATATTATGTACAATGTAGATCGGTGTCCATTCAACACCTGGGTGAAGTGAGGCAGTTAGAGTAATTATAAGATTACTTGTCCAAGTAAGGTTTTGGTCTGTGGCTAACACTTGGTTTGCCTCGGACTTCCTTTGGCACAGATCCAAAACACTGTATCCTCCCTTAAAATCAATATGAAAGGAATGTTGTTCTCTATTTTTTAATTATTTAGACTATCTATGCTCCTTACCTTTCTTGTTTGGAATATTTATATCACGTGTCATAAACTAAACGTTTCTGGGTTTTTTTAGATTATTATTCGTAATTGCCTTGTCTTTGTGATTAGTTTAGTCTTGAACACACACAACACACACACACACACACACACACACACACACACACACGCACACACACGCACGCACACACAAAGACAAGTGTGAAAGAGAGGTGATGGATAGACAGACAGACAGACAGACAAACAGATCGATAGATAGACAGACAGACAGACAGATTGATGGATTAAGAGATGCAAGCACGTAAAGTGTGTCAGTATGTCAATTGTTGATGTCAGTTTGATTCCAGGCCTAAATGCGTTCCACGATGCTTGATTGCACCTCTTGCACTGCACCGTATGCACTTCGCATAAATGGGTTTCCTGTTGGTATGTGGGATGGGTAGAGTGTGTGTGTGTGTGTGTGTGTAACACAACAAAATTGGGTCACTCTTCAATGAACTCAATTACCACTTGCTCGTCCAATTCGTTGATTGCATAGTCCTCTTTTGCAATCAATACTCTTCTCTTTAAAAAACCCAACCCTTCATGGTGGTTATGGGGTTAATTAATTACATTTAGACTAGCTGTTTTTTTTTAAACAATTTATTTTTTCAAGTCTTTCAATCCTCATCGACATTATTATGCTCGTGTTTATTTTTGCCACCAAGTTGACACAATGCCTCCCTCTCAGGTCAACACAGGACACTCAAGCCTAGTGGGTGTGCTTCGTACTTCGTGCCACTCCTGTGTTGCGGAACGTAATGTGTACTTACTTTCTCCTTCCTCTCAACCGCTTGTTTTCATGTGTAGTTTCGTTTTTGATTGTTGTGCTTTCCTTCCCTTCAGTCGATCACTCCCATTCATCGTGTGCGCTTGTAATTTGACGTGCGCCTTGATTAGTGTTGGTAGCTTGTGAAAACGTCTTTTGAAGTCTAGAGATACAGTGTCATTCCTCATGCGTGTTCTTACCTAATGTGCAAGTGATTAGTTTTGACGTCAATCGATTTCCAATTGATCGCGATTTGTTTACGGTTATTTAAAATGGGGTTGTATTTGAGTCCTGGAGATGATTTAAACCTTGTTTGGTGTTAGTGTTTGGGAATGGGGGCGGGGTTTTGTACAGTATCTAGACTTAGTCTAGTCCATCTAGCTATCTCTGGAGAACGTTCATATATATAAGATCATAAGGTATGATTTTAAAAAACAAATCTTTTTTTTTTTTCACCAGACGTTCTTGCCCACTTTCTGTTAAATGTTAGTTTTATCTCCCTTACTTTGTTTCTAGATAGGCCTATATTAGGTTTATCTACTTGTATAGGGATGGGGCATTTAATGAATAGTATAAACCTCCCTCGGTTGGATTTTATTCTAATATTATCGCAATATGTATCCTATCTGTGGAAAGTATTTAGACTAATCCCTTCTTCAACGTGGGACCAATAATGTTTAGTACACCATCATCCTCAGCAGCTACACCCACTAAGGATCTGTTGCCACCTCCAGCTTCGATTTTGTGAGACAAAAAAATGTGCTGGTTTCACTGACATTTCATACATGTCCTTTGTTTCTAATGAATTTTGTTTTTGAATGTTCTTTTCACCAGAACTTGGAGGATAGAATGACCCAAGACTCACCGTCTGCCTTTGTCACCCCGAGTCCTTCCCCGGAGGTGGCACCCACACCATTCTCCTTGTCCTCTTCCTCCTCCTCATCCTCCTCCCTCAACATGCTAGTGGACACAGCAGTAACAAATCACCAACAGCAGCAAAGCAGCATTGACGACAAAGATATGGAGGAGAAACCCATAAAGGCTGGTCAGGTCAAACGAGAACTCTCCCCAGAGGATGAAAGTGAAGACGGTGTGGAAACCAGTAAGAGACGTCGCCTCATGGAGGATGCTGACCATCTCATGAAAAAGGTTCTTGATGTAGACAGCGCCATGGCAGCAAGTAGTGCTTTGAAAAAAGAACACAAAAAATTCAGGAAGGTCAACAGTCGTACAGAAGACAGGCATAATTCTCTTCTGGTGAATCATTCAGACCAGGCGTGTGATAAAGATGATAAAGACTGTGATGAATACCATCATTTACGAGTCAATGAAGTCGAAAGTCGTATTCTTATTCTGGATACGAAGAGCAACTACAATAGCAAGTTATTCAACTTCTGCCTGAACGACAACAACAAGCTTCCTACCTCAGGTTCTCACAACGAACACTCCATAGGCCTTGACGCTTCCACAGCAATCAAACTTCATCCCTGTACTATGTCACCCCCTACTTCCCTGTCATCCCCATCCCTGTCACCGTCATCATACCCGTCCCCGTTATTACCCACCACAGCAGGAACCTCAGCACTTCTTGTCCCCACTCATTTCCTCCATCCGCACCATTCGGGTGACCACAGAGAGGTGCATCTGCTAAAAACCCTCCCAGACAGTGGGAAGATCAATGTTCACAGAGACTCAGGCATCAGCATTCTATCTAGTGCAGCTCATTCTAACTCGGCGCTTCAGAGAGAATTAAGCATCACGATAAAGAAAGAAGTTTTGGACACAGACTATCATTCAGCTACCTACTCACCAGCTCTTTCACAACATTCAGACGACAAGGTAGGCGGTGGCTCATCTTGGTGTTTTGGTTATGATTTGATTTTCATCATCTTTATAGTTTTAGGAACAAATAAGATTCAATGGGAAAATGGAAAAAATTACATAGAAATATATTTTCTCTTTTCAATAATCTTTTGCGTTTTATTTTTTGTTTACTAATTTTGAAATTGAAAACAAAATTGTATGGTATGCAACAATTGTTTTATTACTAGATACAGTTTATGCATATTACACCGCTATTGTTATTTTTAATTATGATACACATATACAGAGACAGGCTAATTTCTTGCACTTATTGAGAGAGATGAATATACACTTTTAATGTTTTAAACAGTGAGGTTTATTTACCCTGGTTATATATGACTTTTTCTTCAGGACCAGTGTGAACCAGTGGATTTGTCCCTGGTTCGACGTCCTGAGAAGCAGGAACCAGAAGATAATTCTGCTGAGCAGGGTCTGGATCTACGCATTTTAAAAAAAGGTAAGCGTAGAAGAAATATGTTAAAACATGTACGATTTATGATCTACAGCTATTCCAAAGCCATATTCACATGTTTAATATAAAGAATTGTTTGGTTTTGGTACGTGGATTTTAAAACCTTCTTTTAAAGCAAGCTTCTTTTAAATTTTTTTATTATTATTTTCAAAATTCGCTGTTTCCAGTTTCACTGATATAAAGTTGTCTTACCATTTTTGTTTACACAGTTTGTCTGTTTGTTGTGTCTATACTGTACCACATTTTATTTGTGAATCAAGATTCTTCAATGTTGCCTTAGTCATAGTTTTATTTGTAGTCAAAGTTTATGGACTTAATTGCATTAAATATTTCATTATTTTGATGCTCTGACTGGGGATGTAATGTCACTAACTGCTAATCAATACAATCCCATACTTCCAAGCATTTTGTAAACCAGACCTCTGAAACTTTGAGGCATGTCAATGCTATTTAGACAAAAAAAATATTTTTTGTCATTTATTATTACCATTCCACAGAGCCTACTGATGTGCAATCTAATACCCCACCAGAGTCTGTCAGTAAAATCGGTTCTGCTCCTTTCCTGTCTTTGAAAAGGATAAAAGAAGCATCAGAGTAAGAAATAGTGGTTTTATCAATTAATGTATTTAATCCTTTTCAAACTATCTCAACCTAAAAGGTTTTCTTTCAAAAGTTTATCTTAATCTTTCCCTACTGAGAAAAAAGAAAATTTCTTCATAAGGATAGTGAAAATGAAATTTGTTTAGCTTGTCCAATATTTTTTTGACGATTATTTAAAATGTTCACACATTATGGTTTATTTTAGATTATGACTTATTTCAATGCAAAGGGTTTCAGGATTTCATTAATGATATCAAGCCTGATGAGTTTACTTTCTTGTTAAATTATCAATTGATTTTCATCGAATTTTCTGTTAACCTTCATTACTATAAATTTATGTGATGTTGTCATGGTCAAATTTTCTGAAAGAAATTTACAAGTTCTTTTTAAAGCTTTTATTAGTAAGACTAAGAGAGATTGATTTACTTTTTTTTCTTCTCCTTATTGATTCTCAGACAGTTCAAGTGCCTACACAATGACTCGCCTTCCCCCACAAGTCCTACAGAACCGTCACCGCCAAAGGTGATTCGCATTCCTGGAATTCCTGCTGTGGATAATGCATATGAGGATTTTGATGGAAATAAGTCAAGGAGAGTGCATCGCTGTGATTTTGATGGCTGCAATAAGATTTATACGAAGAGCTCTCATCTAAAAGCTCACCGGAGAACACATACAGGTAATTATTTGATATTGCCAACAGGTATTTTATCTTTAACACTTCTTTTCCCTTCAATGAGTGCTTCTAATCAAGTCTTTTACACTGAGACTGCTTTTACCATATGCCTTGTTAGTCTTATTACCATCATATCTGCAGTCATTCTTATTTCAAAATTTTACCAAAGAATGGCAGAATTTAATTTGAAATACAATTCATTTCTTAGAAAGGTAAATGGATGAGATTGTTTTTCTTTGATAGGTAGGCACTTTTTGCTCTCCTTAAGTTGTGGAATCTACAGCTCCAGGTTTCAAATTTATTCATAAATTGATAATAATTTAAAATGTAACAGGCATTATTTCACCCTTCTTTTCCTCATTTTTATAGATTACTCATCCCAAATCTAATAAGCCAACTTTGATTACTTTTCTTATTTTCATGCATTCCTCATTAATAATATTCCTTGTCAAAATGTCTCTTTATAATCTCAAACTATTTATCCTATCTGGATTTCAATTTTATGTTAATAACATGATACAATGTTCATATTAAAACTCTTTTAAATAATTTTTATAAAATGCAATTTCACCCTTTAGGAGAAAAGCCGTACGTTTGTACCTGGGGTGGATGCACATGGCGTTTTGCACGTTCAGATGAGCTCACAAGACATTACCGCAAGCATACAGGCGACAAACCTTTCAAGTGCCAAATTTGTCAGAGAGCCTTTTCTCGTTCTGATCACCTGTCTCTTCATATGAAACGTCACTGAGTTCGACATTGACTGGAGGTTACCTGAAAGTTAACCTTGTTAAGCAAAATTCCTTGAAATCAAAATGGAATGTGAAAGATAAATACTTATATATATTTGTTTGATAAACAAACTTTATGTACCCACACATAAAGCTTTTTGTTTGTAAGTAATGTATTTTTTTGCTTGTTGTTCCCTATGTTTTCTTCCAACCCCTCCCCAAAAATCAACAAATTAATGCTGTGTATTCTTTGAAGATGTGATATATGTGTTTTTATCATTTTAAGTTTCATTGTAAATTTTGTACAAAAAACATTTCCTTTCCTGAGATATTAATTGAAACTTCCATTGTACATATTGGAATGTGATGTAATCAGATCTAAATATTGAATTTAGATATTGTTTTGTGCTCTGTGTTGATGAGAAAATAGTTCTTTCATTGGTAGTGAAAAAACAACAACTGATACCATTAATCTAATTTTGAGACAAGACAAAAACTGTCTATGGTTTGCTGCAGAAAGTTTTGATGATGTTGAATCCTGGCTCAAATTTTGTTTTTCGAAAAGACTTTGTATTGTTTTTAAAATTTAAATTGAAAAGGGCCATAATTTTACTATTATTATCTTTGCAGTTTGTCAGACACCAATTTTGAAGTCTGTTCCCATCTCTGTGATCCGTCTCAATATAGGGAATTTTAAAATTTTAGTCTTCCATTGAAAAAAAAAAGATTTTACACAAACAACGCAAGGAAAAATATACTGCTATAATAATTGATCTTGGCTGTGTCTGAATTGTGCTCAAACTTTTTTGTTGTTGTTTTTTTTTCAATAAAAGTGTAAAAAGCATTCTATAAGAAATGTGTGAAATGATGTGTACTTTCATTACTGCCAATCTAAGGCTCTAGTTTCTATTTGGGTTTTTTTAGGTTAAAATTGTAATTTCTTTATCATTAGGTTTGAGTCAATGTTCAAGTTTAACTACATTTATATCATTTGTTATCTATCTACAATGCCTTTTTTATGTTCCAGAAGGTTATTTAAATTTGATCTTAAAACTATGTAGTTGATTTACTCATTTTCTGATCTTATTTTTGAATTGCAACACCTTTTATTAGAATTATATTTTCATAAATGTCTACGTGGCAACAACATGTCATTGAATTTTAATGAGAAGTTAACACGGAGGCAAAAGAAAATGTACTGCTAGTTCAAAGGAGCAAGACCAAAAAAACAGTAGACTGATTACCTGCTTGCGTTTTTTCTTGATCAAGAGTGATGGGTTGGCTACAGGGATGTATCACATGTCCCATTGCTCCATTTCTAACCAAACATAGAGCTTGGCCCTGATACAGCAAAATAGGGTGTTAAGGGAGGGGAGAGAATGTTTGTAAATCTTTGAATTAGTTATCATAGACGGGAAAAATACCATGGGCTTAAAATGATTGTATTGACAAAAAGAATGTGTTATCCACATTATTTATTGTGCTATATTATGGTCCCTTTTTAAACAATTGTTGCTCTTTCACAATTTATTTTGCTGAAGTTTATAAGATGTGCCTTGGATATTGGATTTTTAAAAATGTGCTGTGAACTCTTTGAGTGTGTGTGTGTGTGCAAGAATTTCCGACTGTAAAAATTTACTTCTTTGTTCTTCATATTTGTGTGACCTTGTCTTGAACAGCTTTAAACTTTTCACTGCTAATATGTCTTAAATTAATAACTAGAGACATCAATATCTTCAAGATTTGCCTGTTCTTACACCAGATATATAATATTTCAGTTGACAGACATATTGTCTCAGTCCATTAAAATTTTATTTGTCTAGTATAAGAACATGGGAATCTCGTAAATTTTGAATATTCTGTTTGGTTAGAATCAGACCTCGTTGTGAAAGGGTTAACTTTTGGGTGTCAGCTATACTGTTATTGAAATTGCCACTGTGGCTCTAGTAACAACAAAAGATCTTAAGTATGTAGAGCTTGAATTTCAGTTCCATTTTAAAATCGTACGTACGTGCTATTTGATGAGAAGCTGGCCCCTCCTTCCAAACCAATATTTACAAATCTGCATCGTTGAAATTTGTTTGTCTTTAACTGCGTCATATTGGTTTTTTTTAAACTGCTGCTTTTGAAAAGTATTAAATTCTGTATACTGTACTATTAATTTTTTTCTTCACCTATGACTATGACCTCCTTTACAAAAAAATCTTGTGTTATTATTGTGACATTTATTACTTAGATCTTCCAGTATAAGCGAGTATCGAAAATATAATCTTCCTTAGATTATACACATGTATATTTTTTTATTGACAATTTCAACGAAAGTGAGTGAGCCATTTTTCTGTGCTATATTTAACTGCTGAACAGATTTTAAAAAAATGTTTATTTTAGTATAAGTTTAATAACATAAATAAATTCAAATAGATTGAAACCAGTTGCTATATTATAGGCATAGAAGAGAATATTGTAGACAGAAACAAAATAAAATGGTGATTTTAGAAAAAAAATAGATTTTGTTTTTCATATTAATGTGTTGTATTTACTTAAAGTTTTGGTGTTTCAAGCCTAAGTAAACAGATAAATGTACTCATGCTTCCACTCTTACTGATGTAGTAATTGTATGCTTCAAATTTGTCTCCTGATACAGATTTCTCATTACATAATCATTTAAAAACTTACCCGTCTTAATGTCTAGGTGAAGGTGAAATTTTGATTACCTTTTATACGTTTTTCACCTTATCTTTTATTTAGGAATGATGACTTCTTCCAATAATTTCAGTTGTGATAGTTTGCATTTCATTCTACATGTGACAAATTGATTATTTTCAGAGTTCTTTTGTTTTTTTTCTTCTTCTTTTTTATAATGTTAATCTGATTATTGTTTTTTAACTTCTTTTTGGCTTCCTATTACAGTGCAAATTGTCGAGTGATCTTTAAAGAAACAATTGAAATGTGGCAGGTTATTTGGACGTTAAGATAACAGTTATGAATTGCAAAATTTCTTTGGATTGTGTACTGTATGTAAACAAATAGGATATTTAAAGCCTTACAATATATAATTTAAGGCTGAACATTTTTTGGGGGGTTTTGTTTCTTTCATTTTTTCTCTCTGCTAAGGTTTTCAGTCTGAAAATAACATATATGTAAAATCGACTATGGCATTAAACATACATCAGACTACTATTTCCAAGAAAATGTATTTTGGCTGAAGAAGTTCTTTGTTTTATGTTACTAGTGCCAGTTACCATTTATCTACTTTCAAAGTTGGTGGAGGATGTACCATAGTTGGCTCTGATGGCATTTTGTATTATTCCGTCATGGTATCAAATAATTCAGGTATTGAATCTTTGTTGATTGATTCATGCTGAGAAATTTTGTTCTCCTCATTGAAAAGTGAAATGCAGGCTTTATAGAGGTCTAGTTGTTTAAGAGTTTTCTCTTTTGAAGCCACATTGTTATCTTGTTACTCTGTATTCCCCCATTCTCCCCCTAGTCCCTTCCCATTTTTAAACATTTGATCCCTCATCCCCCTCCCTGTATTGTTGTTTCCCCGCACACCTACTTGCCATCCATGCTGTGCAATGTACCACACATGCACTGATTGTTTTTATCATGGCGTACCGATTGTGATGAAATGTCTTATGTTTTGAACATGATGCTGACTACTCTGTAATCTGTTTTTTTTTGTTGTTGTTATATATATATTTTTTAAAGATAAAGGATCCGCTTATGAACTGTAGAAAAGTTACATAGTTTTTTGGGTTGTTTTTTTTAAGGTGCATAAAAACTTTAGGTCTCATATTGTTGCAAATTTTCTTTTTTCAAGTTTAAAATTCAGATCCAAGATTAAAAAAAGGAAAGCTATTCTTCGTCTTGACTTTGGTATCCGTATCTTATTTAAAAGATTGATTGAGTATACTAGTCATTGGTCTCTTCGCCTAGTTTTAACCATTTGATCAGTTTGTTAGAAGTTGAGCATATTTTTTCTTCCTTATAGTTTGATTACCATGTGTATTTTTGTTATATACAAGAAACTTGTTGATGTTTTAATATGGCTTAATTACTTACCTCAAAGTTTCTCTGTTATAGAGGGAGATACCAATCAAATTTTTGCATAGGGTTATACTGTAAAAGTACTGTAAAGTTTTCTATTTGTATGAAAGGAAACAAAATCCTTAAAAAGAGCTGCCAAACATGGAAAAAATAAAAACAAGGAAGAATAAGTAGTTCACATACAAGACCAAATATGGTTTGAAGGCTTGTTTCCTGCCCAAATATTTTTCTGTTGAATATATATTGCTGGGTGAAATACCTACTCATATTGAAGTCATTTTTTTTTGCTTAGATTATTGTTAAAATTTAACAAACTTAAGCCTTGTAATATTTTGTTTTATCTTGTACATTTTGACTAGTGTATTTTAGGACAAGGAGTTAAGAAAGCCTTGTAAAGCATTCATTTATTTGTAAGTATCATTTTGTCCTTTCTTTTTACAACAGTTATTTGAAGACCATGATAAAGATTGCTGTGTACCTTGAGTTGTATTCCATTAAAATATTTGTACGGTGTATGATGTGTAACACTATAGCTTTTTGTGATAGTCTTGTTTTGTCCTGCTTCCTTTATTTGAATAATTCAAAGATGTATTTGCACTACACAGGAAAAATAAAAGGAGAATGAACTGCATATCATACTGACTTTCTGAAATCTTTTACACAAGACAATGTCTGTTCTTTTGTACAGTCACATGGCGGGCGCCTCTGGTGGGCGCTATTTCTGTTTCTTATCTTTTGGATTTATCTGTCATCTTACTTTTTCCAGCACTCTCTCCAGTGCTCCCTTAACAAGCAT
>JAUEKZ010031670.1:0-10507 GCA_031471865.1 Melibe leonina | reverse complement strand
GATGAAGATGAGGATGATGATGACGATGATGATGATGATGAGGACGATGATACAGGTGCCCCTCCCTGAGATGTGGGATGCTCAAACCCTGAATTGAAATCTGAGAATGCCACAAGCCCTCTGCTTCTTGCAGACGAACCCTCAAGACCGATATGTCTGAAAACAATAAATCAAGACAGAAAAATAAGTTCAGTAAAAATTTCTTTAAAAAATGTTTAAAAAGTGTATAATAGGTATCAAACATAATTTTTTTAAATTGTATTGGGAATATCAGTTTGGAATAGTTAAAAATTGAATGACATTCCCACAAGATTAAGCAAAGCTTGATTAATCAATATCAAAATTTTAATAAATTTGATCTGAAATGTTATCCTGCCATTTCATTTTATAATTCAGAATATTATGGTAATGCACTGAAAAATGAAAAGAATAAATATAGGTATCATATAAAATCAATATCATCATTGTATCATTGTCTCTTCATTTTTATTAACATGAGAGAAATTTTTTTCGTAATTCATTAACTCTCTGCATCAGCCAGGTCTTATTTATATCCAACCCTTCATCTTACAAAATAAAAAAGGAAAATTAACATTAAAGATATTCATACCTCAACACTGTAGATTCTGAGTGCGATTTTCTACGTGGCACCAAAACAATACCGTCAGGTCTCCTTCTCAACAACACTTGAGGTTCTATTGCTCTTGAGGATGAAGCAGTCACATTTGAAGGACTACCCTTTAAGAATTTACCGGCCCCATTCTTAACAACTCCAGATGTGCTCTCTCCTGTACTACCACCAGAAAGAGGTCCATTCAAAGTTAGGCTACTTGTATTAAGAGGAGAATTTCTCTTATCCAACAACAGGAGCCTTCCTTGATCTAAAATTTGTTGAGGTTGTTGTACGAAACCGTTTGTTTTAGAATCAGAGGATGATGAGCCATTTATGGATGAAGAGGAAGTCGCAGCGCTTGAGAGGAGGGATTGCTGTTGAACATGCCGGAGAAGTGAGTTATGTCCAGACGGGCGGGTGCCTGGAGGGTAGTCAAGATGCTGAACATTGGAGCTGCTCTGTGAAGAGGCTGATGACAATTGCGGAAAAGACTGTTCAGTAGACGCTGATGAAGAAACTCTAAGCGCTTTTCTTTGTGATATACGCTTAAAGGCAGAAAGGTGAAAACTTGACAAAGAATTACATCTCGTTCGCTGACCAGTAATTTTTTCAGTTGCAGATGGAGCCGTATTAGTATCTACTATTTCTGAACTTTCACTTCGATTTTGTTTGCTTGATCCAAGGCCATTCTTATTGTCCTCAAAGACAAGTTTTGCTGAAGGGTTTGAAAGCCTCTCTGTGGGAATGTAACTTTGATTATCAGAGCTTGAAGAGGAACCCTGATTTCCTGAGTTGATAGAGGACGAAGCATCTTGACTTGTCCGAGAACTTTTAGAAGCATGACTGGGAAGATCTGGCCCTCTTCTCTTCATTGCCTCTGCCAAAAAGCAAAGAGAAATATAAAGTTTGTGACAATACTTTCTATATCCTCTTTAACAATGATAAAAATTAGGAGGCAGGCCCTAAACAATGTTTTAACATCAAGACAAACTTTGAAACGACAGCTAATTTTTTTACATTTCTTTTTAAGTATACAATAAAAAAGCAAAATGTTGTCATGGTATCTATTTCAGTCAGATCCTGACTTCAAAGAGCAAAAAAGTTGTTTCCTAAGCCTTGTAAAAAAAGATGAGACTGAACATCACTTGTCTTTTCTTCCTTCCAGGTTAATAGCAAGTCTTTACTGCGATTATTTATTCATAACATTAATTTCAGAGTCTGAAAATTACAGTGTGCCTAGTCCATTTATAACAGTTACAAAAGCAACCTTGATATTATATTGATAATCAAATCCCCCTTTTTTCTCCCTACAAGTGTATTGAACCTTGCTATAAAATTACAGAATTCAAATTGCGCAGATTCCAATATAGAAGTGATCTTACAGTGTATGAACTTGTTTAAAATCCTTAAAATTATTCAAATTTCTCTCAACCAAGACACTTCGACTGTTATGATCGCTCTAAACACAAATGTGTAAACATTTCGTCCCCCCCACCCCTTTCCAACCACCGAGTGAACATAGCAATGCACACTAGATTCTACACAGTAACATCACCTTGCATGACCGCACGCACCACACAAGCTGAAGGTACTTTATTACTTATAATTTTCTTTTATAACAGATATAGACTATAAGAGGACGTGTTTAAAAAATGGAAAAAACTGTTTTATCTGAGTTTGACTGTAAAAGGCCAGGATCTTCACATTAATTCATCAAACTGTTCAGTTTATTTTCCTTGACAACAGCTTCCATGTAACCTTCAAATTACACGTTAAGGTCAGAAAACAAACATGTTGTGTCTATTTAAATCCTGACCTTCATACTTGGACTAAAATGAAAATAACCGTTAGCCTGTATTTTTACGTGCTGCCGTCCATTCTATGAAAAATGCTTCCTTGACTTGAACCAAAAGATCAGTCTAAAGACCATTCAGAATGCATAGTTTGAAGTCTATATGTCACCTGTTCTTCCGCTAATGGCACTCTTCGAAATTGTCCGGAAAAATTACTTACAAAAAAGGGTGATTTAATGCTCCGTCAAATCTCAGACATGACCTTTTAATGACCACAGAATAGTGTGACGATAAATATTGCACCTGGACGCCTGACAAGCTAATGACAATCCATCCACATCAGAGCTGACGATAGATTTTTTTATCTTTAAAGATTTGTTAGTAGTCTCCCTTGTTTCGGAATTCCCATTAACCTGAAATTAAGATGGGTAAGTTTACATTTTCTTCAATATTCGAAATCTAAGGTATCAACGTTGGATTTGCTATCAGTGCGCTTATTTTCCGAATAAGCATTTAGATATCCCAAAACTAGTAAGCCTAAGAGCAAAAAAAGATAGAAAAACATGCTCAACTTTTAAAAGTTGATATTTCTATTCAAACAGTCAAAATTGACGTTCGGGATTCTTACATTCGAGTTCATTTTATATTCCGTCTCCCAATACCACAAATATGACAACACTCGATATTTAGCCGCATCACCACGAAAAAGAACTTTCACTTTCACTTTTTCTTGTGATAACAATGATAGGCTATTAGGATTAGGTTATGTTTATTAATAAGTTATTAAGCACGGCTTGTGACTGTAGAGTTGTTTTGCTTTGACTGAACTGACAGAGTTTTGATTGAAGCGACACAGACTTGCAAATCGCACATTTGATTTGAAAGCATGAAATGATTTGATTAGAGATGGCTTTTTATCATGATATGGACCTAACAATCCCAAAACAATTTGCCCATCTGTCAAAGTATGAATGGATTCACAATTTTCAAGTTAAAGATATATTGAAAACAGATGTCCTTGCAAGGATACCCCTTGATGTAAGACAGTCATTGTAGTCTGATAGGCTGTATATAACCCATACTTTGTGTGATCTACTCAATTCTGATTATTTTGTTTGAATTTCCTGCTTTGTCCTCTTAGGACCCAATATAGCTCAGTCGGCACAGCACCTCAGCTCTAAATCCTCATGATGCTTGGTAGGTCTGTACAGACTGAGTGAAAGTAAATTTTACATGACAAGCAATGGAAAACTACCACACATCTATGTAAGTCTGTTTGAGCCTACTGCCCCACAGAGCCAGAGAGTTTCTGTAGCGTGAAGCAGACAAATCGGAATGGTTATCATCCTCTGGATATGACACTGGTCTATTATTGATTGCTTTTCAAATCCAACAGCTGGTTTTTACCCAGTTTACATGGGTCAAGTGAAGCAATTGGAGTAAATTTCCGTGCCCATCAACGACCTCATGGTTCATGATTTCCTTTTTACCCTTTTAAAAGAGGCCTTGAAGGAAATTCTTTGGTAAAATAAACTTAGTGAAGAATGCACCAAGCTGAATCCCCTTGCATATTTTATCAATTTTCAGTGTTTGCTAATTGGAGCTTCCAACCCTTGTTACCCCATATTACTAATATAAATTTTTATCTTCTTCATTGAATTAATTCAGCGTTGAAATTTATCTTTCTGTTTTTTTTACCAGTGGCTTTCTCATCTATTGAAAATCTCCACAACAGAACTAAATGAGATTCCATTCCTTGGGGAGAACAGTAAATTAAAGGTTTGTCGTACAGATACACTTGAAGTAGATCATCATTCAACTAAAGAACAGTATTTTCATAATTCTATTCTTCATGCCAGCATAAACTGTTTTAATTTGTTTTTGCTTGATTTTTTTTCTTTTATAGTTTCATACCTTCAAACATTATGCCAATGTCTATCGTTTGTGGCCCTGGTGAAAGGCATTCTAGTACTTTTTTATTATTATCGAAACTGGCATTGGCGGCAACTTATATTGTTTTTATATAATTGCTGAAACTGGCATGCTAAGTGTTAAAACATTATAATGTTTGTCATGTTTATTCCTCATCCTGGCTGGGAAGGGGCACCTGTGAAACGAGAAATACTATGAAAATAAGAAGACAAAATTGAAGTTTGGACTTTGGGTTAGTGATAAGGGATCTCTTAGAATGAGAAGTTAATATTCAAGAACAAGAAGTTCTTCTACTTCTTTGCTTCTAGTCAGTTGAAGAAACAAGGAGTTATCACAGTTTTTATTGATCACCCAGCCAGTATTTTGGTGTTGAGGGGTGTGTTTCGTTGTCTGGCCAGTGTGTCCTCCTTATATTTTGATGTATGTAACTTAATATAATTTGTTTCTATGTGTCCATTCCTTTTCCAGTATCCACATTGGCCTGCCTCCCTGCATGACTTTCTGCAGCAATCAAATGAATTGTCGTCAGTAAGAAATCAGACAAAAGTATCGGAAATTGATGCAATCCAGATTAATCAGGAAATGGCAAAAGGAATGAATCCCAAAAAATTGCATGAAGTCAGCAAAATGGCTTCTTTAGTCTACAAAATGGTTCAAGAAGCTAGCTGCAATGTAGTCGTTGACGTTGGCTCAGGGTTGGTAGGTCTAAATTTTAGTGTTTGCACTGAATACAAGCAAAGCTTTTATTTATCAATTGAGACATGAACTGTCAGGGACTGCTTAGTGCGTCTCTTAAATTATGTGCTTTGAAGTCTTTTTAAAGGATTTGATGTGAGTTTCGCAAATTCTGGTAAGTAAGAGCAGGAACTAGAAAGAGGGGAATGAATGATTTAAAACTGATTCTTGATAGAGTTCACTGCGCATTGAAGTTTTTTTTTAAATGTCAACATTACAGTGTAATTGTTTTTAAAGAAAAAGTACATGATAGAAAATTTAGATGAAAAAATGTCAATAATGACAAAGGTTGGTTCAAGTTAATGGTTTAAATATTCCACTGATCCTTCAAGTCTGTTTTGTTGACTTTGATGTTTTATTGATTCTTTGTGTCAACATAGGGATACTTGGACCACATCCTTCACCAAAAATATGGTCTTAAAGTTTTGGGTATGGAAATAGCCCAAAGTCACTCCTCAGCTGCAGAAAAAAGAGCAGTACAGCAAGGTAATTGTAATAGTGAAGTCTTTTACTTTTTTTAAACTCAAATAGTAAAATATATGTAGAGATTTTTACACAAAAAAGATAATTGTTAGATATAGCTTGCTCAAAAGAATATCGTCATAGTCATAGAAAATAATTCCATTTCTGCTTAACTTAAATGGTGTGGGAAATTACTCAATACACTTTTTAAATGTTTAAAGGAAAGAATTTCTAAAAGACTTTGTTAGTTTTATGAAACAAGATCAACAGTATTCAAATGTCTTCTCACATATTTTAGGTATAATCTGTGGTGGTGTCCAAAGCATACAGTGTTGTATTGAGGACAACGAGGAATCCTACGCTGGCTTTGTTGCCTCAGTCCTGTCCCATTACCCAAAACTAAAACAATGCGAATGTGGAAAGGGATGTGTAGAGGCAACTACATCGCTGGATGATGGAAGAGGTACCTTCATGTCTACTGCTTGTTCAATAGTTTTGGGTTTTTTAGTATATTTTGTATATTTTTTGTATATTTTGTTATTTAGTGACAATCATCGAAAGAATATTGATGATATTGTTCATGGTTGTAATTTTTTATTCCCAGTACCATTTTTGCCAACCCCGTGCTGTACCACCTTGCCTCTTATTATTTTTGATTAATGAAGTTTATCCTATCTTATTTTAGTTAATTATTACCCTTTTCCCAGCGGGGTCTGATTCTAACAGAACTGAAATATGCAAAATCTGCAAATTAACAATATGTTCTTTTTCCAGATAAATTCAGATTTCAGTCAACTGACATAATATGCCAAAAGCCTGAATTTCAGGGAGTTATTTCACTGAAATATGATATTTCTGGTATAAGAACGGGTAAATCTAGAAGATTTTGATGTCTAGTAAGTAATTTGAGAAATAGCCTTAGCATTGAAACTTACGAAATTTGTCAAATTAAAGAATAGACATAATTTGGGACTTTTTTTCCCCTGCCAGGGCCTGCTGACCACAGTGTCATGGAACCACCAAGAATTTGCATGATTGGTTTACATTGCTGTGGGGATCTGTCAACGACAATGATGTCATATTTCTCCTCCTGTGAATACATCCGGGCCATTTGTTGTGTCTGTTGTTGTTACCATAAAATGTCATATTTGGGAGGTCAGTATTGCTCTCCAAGTTCACTTCATAGCCCTGATGGGGAATTATTACTTATATCTATTTTGCATTGTTAATTATAAGTTAATGAATGTAATTCTTCTTTATCCTTCTGCAAAGTACCAATATTGTTTCTTACTTATCTCTTCTCCCTGCAGGGCAACAGGTTTTTTTTCAAGTTTTTTTTTTCAGAAATTATTGAAACAAGGCTTAGAATGTTGAACTTTTACTTTCATTCTTTTTTGTGTGTGTTTTAATGCTGCTCTGAGGCATGCTCTAGTACGGCCTGGCAGAAATACTACATTTTGATTTGATCTTTCTTTTGTTGGACTTTGACTTTTGTTCATCAACTTATTTATACCAGATAAATCAGATTTCAGTAAGTGGAAATTCAGGCTTTTGGCATATGTCCATTCATTGAAATCTGATTTTTTGGTTGTTCTTAAACAGGTAGATCTGGAATATTTTGATGTTTGTCATATCTGGTTAGTAGTTTGATTAGAATTAGCCTTAGCATTGATTTGAAAGGGTGATTGGTTACCTGATGTCTACCAGGGCTGTCAGTTTATATAATATTAGTATCGGAGGAGTTCATGGAAAATATTCAATGACTCAGTGTACAGTAATACTCTTCACCTTGAGTTGTGCAAAGACTGAATAAGTTTATTTCCTGTCGGTTATCAGTAGAATTTTTAGTGACCATGTTTGTTTATTTTTTTCGTGTTCTTTGAAAATGTCTAAAGTTTTCATGTTTCTTCCTTTTTCCCAGAAAAATTTGAAAAGTTTCCATTAAGTGATCTTGGTAAAACTGTTTGTTCTGAGAGAATACACAAACATGGGAAGCCTTTCATATCTCCATCCACTCTTCGACTTGGTGCACAAGAGACAAGGTAATTAAGAACTGAGACTTCATTACCTTGTTTCTCTTTGTAAATTGTGTTATGCATAGCATGTTCTGAATTGATTGAAGATCAAGTCTTGTTGTGTTCCCACAATTTTGATTTTAAAAATTTCCAAGCCAGAGGTAGCAGAACAAAGTTATTCAAAAGGGATGAAAATGCAGCAATTGATTTTTATGCTTTTCTTAAAAGGTAATTCCAAAGGGAGAAAAATGAAGCAATTGATTTATTTTAAAAAATGTCCCTATTGACAATTTTAAATCAATATCACTACACACTTTGTGTATTGGATGATGTATATTTGCCACTCTACTGTTTTTCAAAGCCTTTTTAATTTTAAAAGCTTTATCATAAAATACACAACTGATGTCAAATTTTTTATACATCTATAAAAATAGTTTTTGTCTTTGTTGTAAAGTCAATTTTAATGTTTTACTCTTTCTTGGAGGCTCCTGTTTGAAGAAATTAGATATTTAAACTTTTGTAAAAGTTTGTTTGTGGATGGCTTATGGTCGGCGTTTGTTGTGCCATCTTTAAATTTCCAATGAACCAACATCTTGTTTACACAGATCTAGATGGCGCCAACAGACTATTAGAGATCATGAGCTTCATGTCAACCATGTAGCTTTCAGGGGACTTCTCTCTTTCACTGGTATGAACCTTTCTAAAAGAATATCTGTCATTTATTTTTTGATAGCATTAAAGCAATGAAATCTATTGATATATCATTTTCATCTATCATGAAAATATATTTCTTGTATAACTGACAACAACACGCTTTCATGGCAATTTTTTTTCAGATGAGCTAGAGAAAGATATACGACAGAAAATCAGAAAATGCAAATTTGACACCTTTCAAGAATTCTTAGATTCCTTTTACCCAACATCAGACGAGGAAGTTGTTTATGGTAAGAGTTTAAAACAATTTTCTTTAAGTTGTTAAGTAAATCGTCAACTTTGTATTCAACTTGCTGACTGTGATATTCCTTGTGTCAGAAAGATCTTGAAAGTGAAGATTACCTTTTTTATTTCTTTTGTAAAATAATTAGGGATTTTTAAAAATTAATATCCAAGCCCAAGGTCTTAGAGCAGTCTTTTCATAAATTCTTATTAAATCAGAATTGAAGCTGGTAAGAAATTTACTCTTGTGTTGATTTCTGTTGATGATCCAAGTAAATTATTTTTATTTCTACAGCCAGGAGGCAAAAGTTTTCATCATTGTATGCAAAGTACAAGAAAGATTTTGAGGCTATCGAAATTCTAACTGTAAGTCGTATCGATATGGGTCTTATGATGATGTTAATGATATAGACACAAAGAACAGTTGGCTGTGGCACATTTTGAATGAAAATACACTTTGATCTAACTTTTATATTAAAGAAAAAAAATAGAGTGCATTTTTATAGCTCTTTACACATTTATTTCCCCTTGCTAAAAGCAAACATTGAAACACATTAGACATGTTACAATTTTTTGTGGGACAGACACATTGGTATTTGGAGGGCTAGGTACATGTACCAATTTTTCTGCTGGGTTGATACTGGGGTTTTCTGGCCCCGAAAAAAAAATTGTCGCACACAGGACCTTCAGCGCAACACTCTGATGCTCTACTCTACCAGCCGAGCTAATGGGTATTATAAACATTGTTTGCATATCATATGTTCCAATGGTTAAAAAAACAACAGGCTGATCAGTGAAAAGGCAAATGAGCGGCAAAGCTGATATTTTTATCATGAATGTTTCTTTAGGTTTTTTTTTAGTGCTTTAATGATTCAATAGTCTTTCTTAAATCAAATATATAAGTATAAATCAACAACAAATATAAAATTTTCAACTCAATACTTAAAATGACAGAGTATATTCCTTTATTGGTATAGACTTTCATTATTTCTTCACCTGAAGCTCATTTTTTTCCTTTTCTTTTCAGCTTTTGCAAGTTATTCTTCAACCTGTGATAGAAACCTTGATATACCAAGATCGAGCAAAGTGGTTAAGCGAGCAAGGCCATAGCCATGTTGAAATTTTGCCTGTCTTTGATGAAACAATTTCCCCAAGGAATTTGGCCCTGGTTGCTGTGAAGACATGAAACTTGAGTGTCTCAATTGATGATTTGCTTAGTTTGTTTTTCAAAAATAGAGAAAGGTTGTAAAAATCTCAGACCATTTACATTCCGCCTCTGCAGGGGATTGAACCCAGGACCTTCAGCGCAACAGTCTGATGCTCTACCAACTGAGCTATTGCGCCATGTTGAAATTTTGCCTGTCTTTGATAAAACAATTTCCCAAAGGAATTTGGCCCTGAGTCCTTTTGTGAGAGGTTTGTGCTTCTGTTGTTTTTAACCAAATATGCACCTTCTCAAACTTCCAATGAAAATGACAGTCATTAGTGTAAGCATCAATTTAACTCAACCCGCTCCCTGCTCTTGATTATTGCATAGCTTCATTTGCTTGAAATCCAATGCAAGAGTTCTGTCTTTCAGATGTACGCACTTGATGTTTATTGTGACATAGAAAGGTACCCTGTCAATTAATAAGTCATTTTCAAATGTATGTGTATGTATCTAAAAACAGAAAAATAAAACTGTGCTGGAAAATAAAAACATCACAAATTCATCGCTGTTGTTCTCTGTGTGATTTTGTTTTCTTATTTTGTTTGTTTATAATATTCTGAGAAGTTAAGTAGGGGGGGGGGGGTGAAGGTTTAGGAGATTAGGTTGGCAAGTTGTTTGTTTGGAGGGGTGGGCTCCTCTGGTGGGCACTACTTCTGTTTCTTCTCATTTGGTTTTATTTACTATCATCTTACTTTTTCAAGCACTCTTTCCAGTGCTCCCTTAACAAGCATAACACACACACAGCTGTTTTGTATCTGTTAGCTCAGTCTTGGTCCTGCCTGTTGTCCTAACAGACTTATGGTAATCCCCC
>JAUEKZ010031560.1:0-18033 GCA_031471865.1 Melibe leonina | reverse complement strand
TTCTCATTGAGAATCGATCCAAATTATACATCTATAAATAAAGCTTTGAATGAAGTGTTTCCGACGATTTTTTTTTTTATACGACCAGATTTTGCTAATTTACCCCCAATAGATGCAGATTTACGACTTTTTACGACCAGCATGCTAAATTTACGACTTTTATACGACTTTACTGGACACCCTGAAAACGGAACATAATTTCCTAAAGTGACTTAATTAAATGATAGTGTTTGTACTCCACTCTAGCCACTGTACCTTCCTTGTGTACAGAAACCCTGGTGACGTGTCACATATTTGATAAACCACCAAGCAGCAAACTTACCAGTCGTGCCATGGAGGCTTCCCGGAGTTTCATGGACATGGTGGAAGGGATGAATTTGTTGGCTCCTCGGATCAAGTAAGGCACCGGGTTCAAACTGGCAGGAAAGACAACAAAAATGAAAATAATTCATATGAAATTCTGCTGTTCATTGGCTGATGTGTTACATTATACAAGGAGAAAGAGAAAGGGTGACATCAGGTGAAAATTCTTTTTTTTTTAAAAGGGGAGAAAAATAAAGAAGGAAAAGCTGAGAAAGAGATAAAGAAGCATGAGACAAATAAAGAGGAGAGAGGTAGAGAGAAACTTTACATGACTTAAATCTTTTGCACAATCTTGGCGAGAGAAAAATCATCATAGAGAAATAAAGGACTCACTATCTTGGAGGTTTGAACAGACTTCTCTTCCCTAGTGTGTTGGCCAGTGTCAGGTTTGAGATTTTCTCTGCTTGATAAGGAATATAGAAGGATGGAGGGGGGTGTGGTATTCTCTCCCTCAGCCCGTACAAGGAATGTTTCTTCTTCACCTTTGCTCCACAGCAGTAACTGATAGGAAAAGAAAGGAAAAAAAGTAAAAAGCTATTGAAACAAAAGCTTATCTGCATGTAAATCAAATGAAACAAAACCTATATTATAACAATTATATACCACAGAACATAAAAGCATCAATTTTTATTTCAGAGTAATCTTTTTTACATTTGTCAATTTGTAAAGAAAGAGAACCTCCCCAACCCTGCAGAATAAAAAAAGAAAACAATTGAAAGATCAAACAAAACAAAACCATTGTTCTTACACATCAATTTGTGACGTCACAACCTCCAGAACCTTCTCTCGTAGAACTGCAGGATCTAGACTTCGCACCTGCAACAAACACATGGTATGCATTGCCCATAAAACATTGCAGCTTAAAGGAATACAAGTAAAAGACGCAACTGAGAACAGAGTTTAACACTTCAGACAAACAACCATTGTCATACTTTCTAAGACTTTCAAAGACAGCGAAAAAAAAAGCATTTTAGCCGACCTCTGCCTGTCGTAATGGGTTAAGCAGTGTTAAGACAAGTTGGCGCTTTCTCAGTTTACAGATCTATACAGATATTCAAAGTTTTTATTCAAGTTTTTTTTATATTTCTTAGTGCGACAGAGACCTCTGGCTATAAAAGAGGGAACTGATATTGTGTAAATAAAAACAATAGGGTGACATACAGACAACACACAACCAGCCATACTCAATCACTTTATGAGAACCTTGTCATACTATCGAAAAAGTTTTAACCCTTTCACAACTAGCTCTGATTTTAATCCGACTAAAATATTATGCCAAATAAATCAGATTTCAGTGAACTAAGCTTGAAATTCAGACTTTTTGGCATTATATCAGTTCACTGAGATCCAATTTATCTGGTATAAGAATAGGCAAGTCTTGAAGATTTTGGTGTCTATAACAGTGAAAGGGTTAACATTCATGACTCACATAGTCTAATTACTTCTTACAAGCCCAATCTAAAACTTTGTTTATACCTTACTAAATCCAATCAAACAACAATTTTTTTTCTTCTTAAATCTAACCTCTCAACACTCCCAAAAGACATTGATGGTCTTGCTCCATTCAATTCCCACACACCTTTTTACTTTGCCTCTCTGTGTTAGCTTCTAATCAATAAGAAGTTATCGCTAAATAAGATATTCAAACATTAAATATTCAATATTATTCACGTTTAGCACTTGTTGAAGTCTGAAGTTGTCCTCATGTTCTTTCAGGAAGGGAACAATATCCGTATCCAAGTCGGTGTACTTCAGACCTTGAGTCATGCTCAGGTGGAAGAGGGCGATGTACACAATGCTATGCCTGCCAGAACATGAAGAAAGAAACAAGGATAGAAATAACAAAAGTCCTTAAACCCGCTTCTGTTCAGAACACAATCACTCAGTAGTAGTATGGGTTATAGATAGCAAAAAAAAAGAAAGAAAAAAAGAAGACTAAGGCACTAATTGAACCATTTAATTCTGACAGTAATTTAACACAGACAGACACAAACATTTTATAGTTCTGCCTTACACTTACTATATCAAAGAGAGGGGTTGCGCCTGTGAATCCAATCTAAAAGCTCTGTATAAAATTTGAAAACGGTACCTGAACCAGGTTCTTCAAAAAGTATTGTAAGTAGATTATTTGTCATGTCCTGAAGAGAATTGTGAACCAGAACAAATTGCCTTTTGTCTGGACAATAAACACTATATCAAATCATTATTATCATAGAAAAGGATTTTGACACAGATTTTAGCAAAGTCTTACCAAGAGAGTTCCAATCTTTTCAGGAACTCCTCCCCATAATTGCAATGAGCGCAGGCAAAGATGTAAAACCGATCCCCCATCAGGACCCCACCATTGATGCACTGTACACAAGCTGTAAGAAACGTATCCATTGGAAAATTTCTGAATTAATCAAAATAACAACAAAAAAAACCCAAAAATGTTTGAAAAAGTCTATTGATTGAAAAGGGGGGAAAAAACAAGAGGTGATAACGTTACAACCAAAGGTCTTGGTCAGGTAAGAATTAACAAGGTACCTATTATGAACACAGAAATACTACATACCTAGACTTGACATTGGAGCATTTTAATAAATTTTACTTTCCATGTATTTGAAGAGTGTAGATTATCTATTAACAGGTATTCTGACCAAAAAAAAAAAAAAAAAACAGAAAAAAAATCAAACCTTCGTGAAACCACTGTTGACATCGACAACACTGTAACATCTTGTTGAAGAAACTGAAAAGAAATATGATTTATAACATATCATGCAATATAAATATATGGACAATTATGAAGCAATGACACACAATGAAACTTAGAAAGAAAAAAAAGGATAAGTAATTTTTCTTATCTAATCCGCAATTTATAGAGCACCTATGTTCTCTTCTCTTTATCATTCACTTTTTATTTTTACACTTATGATTAAAATGTTGACATACTGCATAGACAGAGATTTTCCCATTGAGAAAAATAAAGTTCTATTTATCATCAACATCACCAAGGCTGGACGACGGTACATACTTGCCGGGTCCTCCACAGTAGCAGTAGCACTCCGAGGTGTTGCTGGTGTGAGACGGATTCCAAGACAAATGCTCCAACTGTCGGCAAAATATTACAGCATCCATGAAAAATCAACTAACAAGTCTTGTAAAAGACTATATTCAGTGGTGATGATAAAAAGAGATAGAAAAGGAGGAAAATAGACAGATTTAGAGAGACAAAGAAAAAAAACAAAATAACTAAAAATAACAGATAAAGAGGAAAAAACATCATCAAAAAGGAATTTCTCCTTTTGGAAGAGAACTGTCATCACTGTATATCATAATATCTAACAAATACAATCCTTCGTATAGATATCGGAGGGCTTCAATGAGCAAGTGGTTTTAAGCTGAGGCAAAACTGGATATCTCTAACCATGGTGAGTTTCACTCCAGTACCTACAGTGGATGTGGAGTCATTATTCTATCATATATCTGCGACAAAAAAAATTGTTCAAATCCACATCCCCCAAAACATTCAGGAATACATACAGTACACAAAATGGCCTCTGCAAATTAAGGGTTATGGGCTTGGTGGGAAACACCCCAAAAGTAAACACATGAGCAGATGTGTACAATTGTTGTTTGAGACCTAAGCACATGAAAAATACAATTAAAGCTGTCACAGACAAGTAATCTTTTAATTTGTTTTCATACAAAAGAGAATAAAAAAGAAATAGACAAACTTACAAGTTTTATATTTTTTAAAAAGTCAAATTTTTATCAAATTCTTTTCGCTTTTCAAAAATTGTATCATCACTAACACAATCATTCACAACTTACATCATATGGAAATTCTCTTTTCATAAACATGAATCTTGCAGCTGGAATGAAAGCAGAAACACCATATGATATAGTTTAAGGCAATAGAAGAAATTCAAACCAAATTTACAATATGAAACCACACTAGATATAGAGAGAAAAAAATTCATCTTTTGCATTGAATTAAAAAAAATAATTCTAGCCCATTATTTTAATAGGCTAAACAAATTTGGACTCTGTGAATGGTTAGGTCTGGCTGCAGAGAATTACCATATGCCCCATTGCTCAAGTATTAACAAGACATGGAGCTGGGCCCTGACACTGCATGATGCGTTGGGAAGGGGTTGAAAACAAAAGAAAAAAACTTTTAGAAAAATAAAACCAATGAATACAAAGCGGGATGAATCTGTTAAAACTACTCACCCATCGGTCCTGTGTCTTTAGCTCCCCCAGCCTAAAAAACACAATAAAAGAACAACTTTTTATTACAATCCAAACAGATTTGCTTATTATACAGGAACTCATCAGCAAGAAAAAATCCCCAAGAGAGGACTTAAAATCTTGATTTGACAAAATCTCATATTCCAAAGTATTGAACAAATTATGGAGAAAACATATTACTATTGCGTGTTCTGACCATAAGCTGACACCTAACGGTGTGGTGACTAAAACATAGCCAAGGTGTGTGTAAAAAAACATCCTTCCATATTAATTTTTAACACTACCTTCTAAAATTTACGAAAAACAACAATCCCATCTAAATGTCTTTTGTTTTGACATGAATACAACTATGACACACAAAAAGATACTACACACTGAAGAAATCTCTATTACACACTTGATGACAATAGTGTGCTGGAAATCCATCCATGAAAATGTACATATATGGTGCTATTTGGTGCAGTAAGTATGAGATCCATGTCATGATAATGTGTATAATTTTCTTTCTCTTTGTAAAAAATAACACACCCTCTTGAGTCTATTTACAAAGCTCATGGTATGTTTATTAGAAATATATGGTACTTACTCTTGCACATGCAGCAAACACACAGATTCGACAAACAAATTGCTTTGCCATCGGGTCGGATATAATCGGGGGCACATGGCAGTGTCGGTGGTATTCTGTGCAGAGAGGATAATTAAAAGTTTAATTAAAAATTTTCTGCCATATTTTAATTAAATAAATAATCAGTTCATGTAGTGCTGTCGCATTTCACTTGAAAGTGGACCAAAAAAACCCTACAATTTGAAAAGTCATGGAATAGTAAAAAAATTTCATCCGTTCACAGATCTGTGAACTGTATTACAAATCATATCATACCCCCACAACTGACAACAGTCTCTTATCTATATAAAAGTACCTCTGTCACAATTTGTGCATCTAATGAAGGCATTGTTCTCAAGCTCATCCTCCCCTCCACAATTATGACACGTTTTGCTCTCCTCTTTGTGTTCTGTCAGGAAAAACAATGTTTGAGTCTGGCATGAAAAAAAAACCCAACAACTGCAAGGGTCATTAAAACAAATGTGATATAAATGAAAAGTTATGACAACACAAAGAACAGGCACAATTTTAAATCTAAAAATGACAATATCAAGCAATTAAATAAAACCAATAAAAATGTTAAAAGTAATGATGAAACTGAAATAATGACATTCGATTAAAAAAAAGTATAAAATGTCACAGTCACCCACTGACTACTATCCATGTTAGTCATTTGACTGTAGTTTAAATTAAACTATAAACTTGACAAAACGCTTCTTTTACCATCCAGAAGGTCTTTGAAGTGAACATATGCTGTAGACTGATCTTCAAACTCCACTAGACACCTTTTCTTTATTTCTGAAACCTAGAGAAAAAAAAATAATAATTAGGAAATTTGTACAACCTCCTGCCTAAAGCCTGTAGACTAGAAAGTAAGAATTTAACAAAATAACAATATGTTTCTAACAAATTCACAGTACAACAAACAGCCCAAAAGACATCCATTCGAAAATGCCATAGATAGTTTTCTCACCTTCAAAATCTTGATGACATAAAACAGCCCATCACTCCATCTTGCTAGTATTTTCTTCACTTTGCTCTTTGGGCTTGAACCTTTGACTTTTCTTCTGCGAGGCGTCATGCTTTCAAATATAAGCTTTAATTTTACAGGAAATAGTATAATTTTCAATTCTCTCTGTCTGTTATCTCTTTCAATTACAAAGTTAATAAAAAGCTAACTTAACAGTTAAAATGTTTCCTAGTAGATAGATATGATTAGGCTACATAAACCATCTTGGTGGCACAACAAGTCAGCCAAAACTTTTATTCTGTAGAAGAGAAAGAAGAAGAACTTTTTACAATATTTTGCAAAAAAAAAAAAAAAAGTGTAGACCGTCTATATATATCTATACAAAAGCTTTGGAGTTAGGCATGTGTCTATCAATTCAAAAGTCATGGTTGGTTACAAACTATATTTTGCGAGTGAGAATAGTTTTCGGTAGAATCGATGTTTTTCTTGACCGACATGTCAACCACAACAGTAAACATTACAATCCCCAGCAAGTTATCATGCAGGCAATACTGGCGTGTTACAGTGACCGGGCGAGATCGCAGGTAGGGGATCACGGGCGTGTCACGGCACAGGAGCAAGACAATAATCGACTAAGGTAGTCTACACTGGAAGGTTCTAAACTATCAAAAATGCATATGAGAAAACAGTTGAGCAACTGCTCTATGAATTGAATTGTTTCTTCTCCTAACCCTCCATATGACACAGTCACAGTATCTAGCTAGACTCATAAATTACAAAAAAATAAGTCATCACTTTCCACTCTCCATTTAATCAACCCAGTGTAACTCCTAGGCCTAAAACTGTTTATCTGTAAGGCGACCAGACAGCTATCACATGTTATTTATATAAAAGGAAGACATAAATAGGATACAAATAGCTATCTCTAACAATTTTATCAACCGAAAATCATTGCACACATTACGTGACCAGGGCAAACATCAACCACAACTTGTTGACAACGCTCGCCCAGCCTAGCTATGTGACAACACCTTGTTTAAACTAATAATTATTTACAATTGAGCGGATTATGTTTACCTGATGATTTATTTCTGAAGCAATATTATTGTGCAGAGTAAATTTTCTCAAACTCGAAATCTAAAACAGATTTACACAAGAAATACACACGAGGATAATCGAATTTCTTCCATCTCCCGCCATGTTTTCAACATTCGCGGATTTATACATGGAAGGCCTGTTGCTGTGTTGTCTCTGCATTGGCAAAATTAGCAGTAGTCGACAGCTCAAATTTATTTCCCCTCTGCGTGATATCTTTCTCAAAATAACAAAATCTAGCTATTGGCATCTAATAAGAGACAATATGATATGCGCTAATGATAAAATTATATGAGTAATATTTTGAACTATTTGTTTGTCAGCGTACGTACAAATAAACTTCCTGATTCGTCCTTTTTGAAATGATTCTCACAGTAAATAAAGGGGTAAAAATAGAAGCAATCTTCATTTCACCTATACTTTGAACGTGTTGATGAGAATTAAAATTTGGAAATAAAAATCATATTTGGGACCAAGAAAATCGCCTCATTTCTTTCACAGAGGGATATAGGTCTAATTTCTCTCTGGCTTTGAGAGTAATTTTCAAGCTTAACTTGTCTGTACACACAATGGGCTAATCACTTCTGTAAAGTCTAATAATGTCTTACTCTAAAATTTTAGATCTAATATATAGATAATAGATTATTGTCCTCAAAGAGTAGATAATACCTCTGTAACCTCTAGGTCTATAGACACTAAAACTTTTAGACTAGATATATTATCTATCGATCGAGATACCAAAAATATATCGATCATATCTAGGGTCGAGAGATAAGATAGATTAGTAAGTATCTAGATAGATACAGTCTACCGATAAAGGAATGTCCACGTGCTTGCGCTTGTAGGTCGGTTAGTGGATTGAGGTGGATGGGTGGGAAGGGGTTGAAAGTGCTCATATTGATAAGACGTTTTACAGGGAGATGATTTACAAGACAAAAAAAAAATCACATCTCAAAAAAGATAACAAAGAGATGATGAACAGGGGGGGGGGGGGGATGGCATCCCCCATGTTTTGCGCTGTGTTACCTAACTACAGGGTCCCTTGCTATCTAGAAGGACTGGGTACTTTTATAAAAAAGGGTGGTAGAATATCCTGGGTTTCCCTGGCCCATAACGCATGATGTGGGTGGTGGGCATCACTTGTTTGTATGTTCTTCTCTACTTTGTGATTCTGAGAGGTGTTGTTTTTTCCATTGTAAATCATCTCTTTGTCAATTTTCATGAGAGATTATTTTTATATTAATGTGAATGATTTGTATGTGAAAAACATGGGTATTTCTGGGCAATGACCATAAGGCCGTGGCCATCATGTGTTTGTATTTTCTTCCTTTGTGTTTGTTATCATTTCTCTGTGAAACTTCTCTGACAGACTCATAGTCTGACTGTTCTTTTGACCAACATATCATAACACCAATACACAGCACGCACGTAGAGAGGGAAAGAGAAAGAGGGAGGGAGAAACATAGATAGAGGGACAGCTAGAGAAAGAAATAGATTGACAGAGAGAAAGAAGAGAAGAACAAAAGAAAAACACGCACGAACAGACACACCCACCCAGTGAGGAGAAAGCAAAATAGAGGGAGAGGGGAAGAAAAGTGGCACGCTTGCCCTTTCACGCACATATTATGATATAGTGAGAGAGAGAGAGAGAGAGAAGGAGAGTGAGTAAGTGCGAGAGAGAGAGAGAGAGAGAGAGAGAGAGAGAGAAGTACAACACAACATCAAGAAGAGTTGACGCTTTGTCGACTCTTGTCATTTCCTCGGTCCGTTTGATCGCTGACCAAAAAATTCAGGTCAAATTATATTTTTTTAAAGGTTAGAGTTTAGCATACAAATAATAAATAAAAGATGATAATGTGGGGCGATCGCCGCTCGTTTATTCATGAATAAAATGCGGAAGGCGGAAACCAGTCAGAAAATTCATAGGTCATAGGGTCAACCAATCAGCGCCCGGCTGATACATGTGTCAACATCCTGTGTAGCACGGTACTTTCGCTTTCACCAAAAAGAAAGTGCTGGCACTGGTTGCACAATGTGGTAAAATTATATTTTTTAGTATAAAGTGTATGGTCTAGACGTTAAGATACATTCTATCTAGTTCCAGATAGGTCAATTGAAGGAACTGGAGTATATTCTACATGTGAGTATTGTCTCCTTGATTCTAGATCTAATATTTATTATAGTATTTTAGCCTCCAAAGTTCGGGCGGCCTTCTTTTCTTACAAAAATCTGCTTTCATCTGAGAACTGCAAAGTAATGTAGCTGTGTAAACTGTTTTGTTGGCTTGCTCTGATAATAGAGTCTACAGTCTATCTACTTTAGGACAGATTCCTACTGGCTAATCATAATCTCGCCAACGGAAATATTTTCTAAAAGGGCTGTTACTGTTACAAACAAAAACTGGAACAATTTAGGTGTCAGTGCTACATGAAGCAATGAGACTAAGATAGGTGCATTTGAATGCTTTTCTTTTCAGATCCGTTGATCATTTCATCTTGCTTACAACCTCAACATGGAATCTCCTACCGCCTCAGCAGTCCCTGCAATTGCCACAGATGCTGTGCTTGTCAAGAGTGAGCCTATGGGTGAGAATTCTATCGAGGTAGCTGGTTACGATTTCAACAACGGCATTGACCACCACAAGCTGTTTGAATCAATGTCCAGATGTGGTTTTCAGGCTACAGCCCTCGGTCAAGCTATCAATGAGGTCAACAGAATGGTAAGCATTCCCTTATAAGTCATATAATAATTTAAAAAGTAATAAAGAGAATACTTGTATACGTCTTCTCATAGTTAATGGATAAACAAATTTGGAAGTTGGTGTTTTGAGGTTTCTTTTAATTTTTTTTTGGTAGTAATTTTTTTTAGTGAAAGAGCATACTACTTTTGTGAAAATGTTTTTTTTTACTATTATTTTGAATATTCATCCTCTTTTAATTCTTTGATTCAAAATTTAATGCTACAATCAGAATGAGTTTGAGAAAAATCTTAACCCAGCAAAAAAAGCAGTTTAAAATATCATCACAGCAACATGTCTTTTTATCTCTGTGCAGATTGACTGCAAATTCCAGGCTATTCCGGAAGACAAGAAAACTGAGATTAACTTGAACCCTGTAGGCAGAGACATTTCCAACTGCACCATCTTTCTCAGCTACACATCCAATCTCATTTCTGCCGGCACGAGGGAATCAATCCGATATGTGGTTGAGCACAATATGGTGAGTTGGTTACTTGCACACAGTTATGGTGTAGTCTTCAGAAACTGATCCCGTAGAATATCAGGAGCATGATTATACCTGTGACGATTTCCTCAGAGTTATGATGCCAAGACTGGTTGGTCGGGTGTTGGTGTAGAATGACTGAGGGATATATTTATTCAAGTAGTTCCTCCATTAATTGTCTCTGTATGGAAGCATGTAAATATGGAAATGTAACGCTTGCACACACACACTTTTTTTTCTAAATGAGATTGGTACATTATTACCTTTTTCATTACCTCCCTTTCCTAAACTTATGATCAAATTGTGTCTTTTTTTGTGGTCAATTAGGTGGATTGCTTGATAACGTCAGCTGGGGGTATTGAGGAAGATTTCATAAAGTGCTTGGGGCCGACCTACATAGGAGATTTCAGCCTCCCTGGTAAAGAGCTCCGTACCAAGGGAATCAACCGTATTGGAAATCTCCTGGTGCCCAATTCTAACTACTGTCTCTTCGAAGACTGGCTGACTCCAATTTTAGACGCTATGCTGCAAGAACAGAAAGAGGTTTGTTCAATTATAAATCATTAGGGTGCCATCCAAATTTTGGGACATATGTCCTGATTTAATTTTACTGTGTTTTATTTTTTTAATCTATTGTAAATAATTAAAATTTTGTTCATAAGAGTTTGAAAATGCATATGGAGGTCTATAAAATATTTTTTTTAAGTTCAAGGGAGACTATTAAAATATGATATGCTTTAAACTCATTATACTTGTGATGGTGTGTGACAAACTGTTTTGTTACATCTTTTTGTATTTTCAACATCCTTTCATTGTAAAAAAAAACCTCTATTTGATTCAATTTGACAATCTGTGAAAAATATGCCACCCTTCTGTAAATAGCATAGCAAATTGTGAATGGAAATTTTATGATTTAATTCCATGCCAATAGCAGGCTATTTATAGAACATCTTCACAATCAGATTTCACTCAGAATTATATGAATCTAAATGATTCAGATTTCGTTTTTTGGTTTGTTTAGCGTTTGAAGCAATTTATCATTAAAAAGAGAGAACAAAAAATAACAAAGATTTTTTTTGTTTATTTGCTTTATAATCTAATCTTATTGATAAATCGAAAAATTTTCTAGTCTTGTTGATTTATCTTTACAAAGTCGGCTACTGGCTGCCACGATGGTTTACTGATGAATGTATTGTGTTGATTGTTACGTCTGCTTGCAGCAAGGCACCCAGTGGACGCCATCCAAGATTATCCACAGGCTGGGCAAGGAGATTGACAATCCGGCATCCGTCTACTACTGGGCTTACAAGGTGAACCTCAGCTAATTTTAGTTTTTGCCTGTTTAAGCGCCTTTTTCAATACACTTTAGGTCATACTTCAGGCAGAGCTCTCTAGATATAAGTAAATGTGCTGCCACAGTTACAGTACATTTAAGTTTGGTCAACTCGTCTTAGCACTGTTCCTTCAATGTCAAGCACCAGGTGGGACGGCCGCTAAATTACAGATTTTAACATCTTAGATTTGACATTGGAGGGGTTTGAATCTCCGACCTACCAGTTCCGCCTGTTACCGTGCCAGTAACCTGTTTCCACTCAAACAAATAGAAATCAAATAATGAAAATAATGACCAAAATCACAAACCCTTATTCTCAGTCTCATGAAGCCCTAGACTCACAGATCCCTCTTCCCAAACTCTCTGTCCTAACAAATACAAGGATTGAAGTAGACTCTCTATGTGAATGTTCTCTTTATTCAACCTGATTTCAATACTCCGAATAATGTTTACTTTTGTGGGTTTGACTGTACCTGTACGGCTGTTTTTGCTTTTTTTATGTTGCAATTACTTTCCTTCTGCTCAACTAACGTATCTTGATTGTTATTTCAGAACAACATTCCCGTATTCTGCCCAGCGTTGACAGATGGGTCCTTGGGTGACATTCTGTACTTCCACTCGTACAAGTCTCCAGGGCTTATCATTGACATGGTTGAAGGTATTGGCAATCTCTCACTCACTCACTCACTCACTCTCTCACTCTTTTACTCACTCATTCGCTCACTCAGTCACTCAATATCTTTGTTTATTATCACATGCAAATATATGTGGATAAATTCAAAATGCCAGGGTTATTTTTGATTATTCTTATTTAAAAGTGGCACTGCTTTGGGAAGAAATGAATTCTTTCGTTAGTTTGTTTTACTTTGCCTAGTACAAATCCTACGGCTGTAACAAAGAAGAAGAATACAAACTCTTTATTTGTGATATTATTATCATTATCATCAATTATTGTTTTACTTTTTTTTATGAAAGCGTACTTATCCACAATCTCAATAATTTGTACAGATATTCGTCTGGTGAACACTCAAGCAGTGATGGCAGTGAATTCTGGAATGATCATTTTGGGAGGTGGGATTGTCAAGCACCACACATGTAACGCAAACCTGATGGTGAGTGGAGAAAAATGTCATGGAATCATTGCCTTTGACGACATGTTTTAAGAAATATTTGTTGATAAATTGAAGCTGTATAATGACGTTGTAGACCTGATAGCGTTGGTTGAAGACTAAAGTTAATATTGGGATAGTCTGTGTCACAGCTCCCAAGCCTTGACACTCGGACCAGAATAACGAAAAGAGTTTTGAGTATTTCTTCTTCTTCTTCGTTATTTCTTTTTTCCTTCTTCAAATTCACGGATGGAAAATTCGTTCTTGCAGTCCATGAAAGTCGTTTAGTTTATTTAATCTACTTTGGGGGGGGGGGGGGGGGGTCAAGGTTTTAAAAAAAAAATTTTTTTTAATTATTTTATTTCCTGGGTCAGCACTTGCAAAGCTCAGATAAAAATGAATGCACTGGTTGATATTGTCATTTTATGATATTTTAATATTTCAGACAACTTATTTGGAACCTGAAAGATTTTCTTCATCAAAAGAAAATTAGGTTTGAAAGTATTTGGAAAGTTGAGGAACCAAAAAAAAACCAAATAAAACCAACTAAGAGTGTCTCTCTTTGATATACATAAACTAATACGTACATCCATTCAGTTTTATCCGTTCATTTAGAATAATTTTCTCTTTACATGTTAATTGCAGAGGAATGGAGCAGATTTCTCCGTCTTTGTCAACACGGGCCAGGAGTTTGATGGCAGTGATGCCGGAGCAAGACCAGACGAGGCCATTTCCTGGGGGAAGATCAAGATGTCGGCAAAACCTGTCAAGGTCGGTGCCGTCTCTCTCTGCGCAGTTTCAGTGTAACATTTCGTTGGTCACAATTTTATTGGTTCGGTCCTTTTGGGAAACATTATCATTATCTGTCAAGCTTGACTGGATTCTACTTCAGGTTTCATGAGATTTTGCTGATTACAGCATTTGAATCTTTGGTAGTCATTTCTTAAGTCTGCGTGCTCATTAGCTCAATCAGTAGAGCGTCCATATCTGAACTAGTAGGTCGTGGGTTTGAACCCAGACGGTGTCATCATACCTAAGGTTTTTTAAGATATGCATTTTAAGCAGCTGTCCTGCCAGGCGCTCGGCATTATGGGAATTGTGCTAAGACTGTTTTGCCTAGTGTGTGTCAGTTGTCAGTGTACTCTAATTGAATGAGTTACTTGTGTGAGGCCTGTTTATCTCTGTGTGGCAGCACGATATACACAGATGTGACTTTGATATGACCTTGATAAACATGTTAACCCTTTCAAAGCAGGGTCTGGTTTTGAACCGAACAGAATCAGCAAAATCTTTTAAATTATCGTGTTCTTATTACCAGACAGTAGACCCGACATATGCCAAAAGCCTGCATTTTAAGCTTTTGGCATATGTCAGTCCACTGAAAACTGATTTATCTGGTATAAGAATAGGCAAATCTTGAAAAATATGTGATGTCTAGTTTGTATTTTGATTAGAATTAACATTAGCATGGAAAGGGTTAAAAGGGGCGTATAAGAGGAAATAGCCAAGCAAACCAGGCGGATTTTATCAGTTATTTTACCAGTCCCAGCTTCTTCTATGTCTATAATTATCTTTGCAACCACTTTCAATCCGTTTGTCCTTCTCCCCAGGTCTACTGCGATGCTTCCCTCATATTCCCTATCCTGGTGGCTGAGACGTTTGCCAGACGGCAAAAAGATTTCCAGGGTTACTACGCGAAAGGAAATTAATTTTATAATTTTAACTTTCTTTTTTTTATAGAGGGGTTATTTTGTGGGGCGGGGAGGGGAGGGGGTTGTTGACGGGACAGAGTAAGACAAAAGATTTATGACTGTGATGCACTGGGGCTGACCCATGGGTGCCACTGTTCAGGGATATCCAGGAATTCCCGGGAACAGCTTATGTTTCTGTGCAAGACTTTCCTGGCTGTGTCTTGACCTAGGTCACCTTTTTTTCCCCATGGTGCATGAAAAGTTCAGGGTTGGGGTAGTAGGATTTTTCAGCTTCATGGGGCAGGGGATTTTTTTAGTGGCACCCATGGGCTGACCTTGAAGTTGAAGGATTCCGTACTGTTGTCAGTGTTATTATCCTTCAATCTTCCTCTTCTTCTTTATCTTCTTCCTCTCTCTCTACCTCCTCCTGATAACTGACAGTGTAGATAAAGCACTGATTTCAATGATAGAAAACGAATCTCCTGAAAGCGGGATCTTCTTCTTCTTATTGTAGTTATTATTATTGTTATTATTATTATTATTGATCTTATTAATATAATAATAATTATTCTTATTGTTAACCTTTGAAACCTTGAACCTTAAACCTCATTGAATTAATTGATGTACTATTTTTTTCTCATTCATTTCATGTTTAAAAAAATGTGTGTATTATTTTTATTACACATATGAAACGTGTCACAGTCCCTGTACACATTTAAAACGTTTCACCATCTCCATCATACACGCAATGGTTGCCATACTTTGCCTTATACTTATCCTTTTATTTATACCACAGTCTAACTGGCATTCTTTGGTTTGTTTCTTGTTGTTGCCTTTCGGATAGAATTTAGGTCATATCAAAGGCAGAGCTCTCTAGACAAGCTAACATACTGCCACACAGGGATAAAAAAAAGGAGAACTCACTGAAATATCTATTGACTTAAATAAGAAAAATGCTCTCAAGTTCAAGAGGTCTGTAACTGGCCATGTTGAAATACGCAATGATAGTAATACTCAGTCTGGTCGAGTGAGTCAGTTAGTTGGAAGAAGAAGAGGAAGAAGAATATCTCACTCTGACAGACACCGGGGCAACCTGTCTAAGTCTTAGCAATAGCATTGTTGTTCTTGTAATGCTGAGTACCTGATAGGATAGGACAGCTACCGACGTTACGACCTTGTTTCATCCTTGTGTCAGAGTTCCACTGTACATATTCAACAGCACTTTGCCTCTTTTTCCTCCTCTTCCTCCTTCCCATCTTGCTCACCTGTTTCTCCTCCTTCCCCCTTCTCCTCTTCCTCCTGCTCCGCCTCTTCCTTCTCCAGCCCCCCCTCCCCCTCTTTTTCCTCGGCCTCTTCATCCTTCCCCTTCTCCTCTTTATTCTCCTTTTCCTCCTTCTCCTCCCCCTTCTTATTCCTCTTCTTTTCCTCCTTCCCCCCTATTTTTCCTCCTCCTCGTCCTCCTCATTTCCTCCGCCTTTTGCTTCCACTTCCACACCTTTTGCTATTCAACATTTTTAAATTATCACAATATCATTTTGCTCAATTGATTCTGTCCAGGGAGCAGGGTGGCTTAGTGCTCTAGCCGTCTGACTCATGACACAGGGGTAGTGTGTTCCAATCCCTGTTGTATCCGGTTGTGTGTTAACCCTTTCACAGCTAGGTCTAATCCTAATTAATCTGAAATATGAACATTCTTGAAAATGTACGTGTTCTTATACCAGATAAATCAGAAAAGTATTAACTCTTTCACAGCGAGGTCTGATTCTAACCCAACTGAAACAAGCAAAATCTTGAAAATGTATGTGTGTTATTACATCAGATAAATCAGATTTCAGTGAACATAATTCAGGTTTTTGGCATATGTCAGTTCACTGAAATCTGATTTATCAGGCATAAGAACAGGCAAATCTTGAAGATTTTGGCGTCCTTAGCAATGAAAGGGTTAAAACTCCTGTTGTATCTGGTGTGGGTGGGTGTACATGTGTGTTGGTGTGTGTACATGCACGATTTCATTATTTTTATAATAATTTTATAACCTCGCTATCGCTATTACAAACACGTTTATTTATTCAGTTTGATTAATTTTTATATTCGCAGCTGCTTTTTTCTTATGGTGATTACGGATTTCAACTTGTTTTTCATTTTATTTTATTGTCATATTTATTGGGATGTGATGTTAATGTTATCATCCTTTGATAGTAACAAAGTGCTCGAAGCGCTTTTACAAATTGCAAATAATTTTTTGGGGGCTTGAATGAGGATAGGCCATTTTTTAAATATATTTTGTAATGAAAATAATGTTCAGAGAAAGCTTGATGATAATTAAGAAAGTTGAGGAGAGCGATATATAGAGAGAGAGGTAGATAAAGAGAGAGGAAGGGAGTGAGGACAGAATGGACGATGGGTGAGAAAATGATGAGGAACTGAAACACATAATATTATGAGAGACAGGTAATGGTGGAGAGAGAGTTAGAGAGCGATAAGAAGAGTTAAAGATGGAGAGAGAAAGGCTTCAAGATAGAGAGGGAATGCGTGTTTTGTTATTGTTGATGATAATGATAATTTAGAATGACTGTGCAATGCTTTTCTTCAAATTCCAAATAAATCAAAATTCATTTATGCACTGAATTTGTTTGGTTCATTTCATGGATGTCCTTACACTTTGACATCAAATTAACCTTTTCAATGCCAAGGGCATTACCTAAGCTGCTAACTAAATATCAAAATCTTCAAGATTTGCCTGTTCTTATTCCAGAAAAATAAGATTTCAGTGGACTGACATATGCCAAAAGCCTGAATATCAGGCTTTTGACAGATGTCCGTCCACTAAAATCTTATTTATCTGGTATAATAACACGTAATTCTTCAAGATATTGCATGTTGTGTGTGGTAAGAATCAGTCCCTGCAGTGAAAGGGTTAAGGGGTGGGGCAACCAAATCAAAGCCCTTTTCCCTTGGACATTAAATTAAAGTCTACATGTTGGTTTGTTTGTTGCATGTTCTACTTAAATGAATACTTTAGTATTGCCCTCCCTCCACTCACACACATTCTGTCTCTCTCTGTCTCTCTCTCTCTTTCTCTCTCTCTCTCTCTCTCTCTCCCTGTCTCTTTCAATCTCTCTTTATCTCTCTCAATCTCTCTCCCTCTCTCACTAGTTCTGTTTCTTCTCTTTTAGCTTTATCTATCATCTTACTTTTTCCAGCACTCTCACCAGTGCTCCCTTAACAAGCATACACACACACAGCTGTTTTGTATCTGTAAGTTCAGTCTTGGTCCTGCCTTTCGTCCTATACGTATGGTCATATCCCATTTTGTACACTGTGGCACCTAACTACACAGACCTGTCAATTTCCCGGCTATAACCGGCTTACCGGTAATTTATTGACAGACGAAATGAGCTGTCACAAGCCCAC
>JAUEKZ010031449.1:2696-18039 GCA_031471865.1 Melibe leonina | reverse complement strand
AAATCGTATTTTACCACGCATTGCTTTCCTTTTCATTTTACTTTTCATTTCCACATTTTCCTTTTCCCTCCCCCCCCCCCCCCCCGCTCCTTTTGTTGTTGTGCTACTGTAACGGTTACAGTATCCGCAACGACGTGATTTAACCTTCTCATAGCGAGGTCCAATTCTAACCGAACAGAAATATGCAAAACCTTCAAAATGTAAACGTTTTTATGCCAGATAAATCCGAGTTCAGTGAACTGAAATTCAGGCTTTTGGCGTAGTCAATCCACTGATATCTGATTTATGTGGCATAAGAACAGGCAAATCTTGAAGATTTTGGTGTCATTAATATTGAAAGGGTTAATAGTTCGAACAAGTAACTATCTAGTTGAATCTCGGCCACTTGAATTGAAAGAAGTGCATGGTGATAAAAGCGGAGGAGTAAACCATCACCTTAATAATAATGGCACTCACTAGCCTAGTTTCGCTGGTATGGTAGTAAAGAGGTCAGGTGAAAAGGACATTCAGGTTAATATTAATTGGTGAGAAGGCAAAATGAGATGGCAACAACAACAATAACAGCAACAACAACAACATCAGCAGCAGCAAGAACAACCCCCCCCCAAAAGAAACCCGTTTATTCTTACGATTCACAATAAAAATTCTGAAAGCCAAAAGGAATTAATAACATCATCTTAAAGATCAATGAATATTGGTTTACAACATCAACGACAGCAACAACTACGGTACTACCTATACAACAATAGATAATACTTATACAATAATAATAATGTCAACAACTACTCTATCCTGTCGACAACAACAGTTAGTACAACAACGACAGCAACTACTACGACAACTCAATTATGGCAATAAAAACAGCTATTATTATTATTACTATTATGACTACTATTACTATTGTTATCATTACTGATACTACTACTACTAGTACTACTATTACTACTAATAATAAATAGGTATATAGATAGAGAGATACATAGACGGATAAATGAATATATAGATCTAGATAGATACAATATGTTGGGATCTGACTGAAATTCGCGTCCTTGGGAAATGTAAGCCGTGCAGAGGGCAATCTATCTATAAGACCAGGAAGCAACCATTAAATTTTCAAACAACTTTTTACGTCATGGCCACAAAATGGCCATCATTAATTGCGGCTACGGAAGGACAGAAGAAATATCCGCGCCAATATAATTTGTTATTTTGCAGTGTCCGTTCACAGCCCCAGGGGGTATCATACTATTCTATATGCAATTTTATGTATAAGGTACATTGTCATCTGCCATATATTTATTGATATCTCTACCCAAGCAATGGCTTAAGAAAATGACCAAAAAACCCCAACAAAAAACAACAAAATAAAAAAAATAAAAAAACCCCCAACCAAACAAACAAAAAGCAATACAAAAAAAAAGAGCAAAAAAAAAACCAACCCAACAAAAACAACAACAACAAAAAAAAAAACCCCAAAAAACAACCAGATAAATCAGAAACCGAAACATTTTTTTTTCTTCAAAATTGATAAAAAAAATATATTTAGAGTAGATTTTTTTTACTCAAGCGATGTTGCTGTGGAAATTATCTGTCAAACTGGAAAGGGAACACCACAAAGCTCTTGGTTGCCCAAAATTTGTACTTAAATAGTTGTCGTCTCCAACCATATATTTAAAACGATTTTGAAAAAAAAATGAAAGCTAAAATATTGCTAATTTATTTTCAAATTAATACTTAAAAGGAGCAAAACGAACAAACAAACAAAAAATAATAAAAATAATGCTTTTGTAGTTGAGATCATGATGACAATGATTACAATGCTTACATTTCCCAAGGACGCGAGATTTCAGTCAGATCCCAACATATTGTATCTATCTATCTATTCATTTATCCGTCTATGTATCTTTCTATCTATATACCTATTTATTATTATTATTATTATTATTATTAGTAGTAGTAGTAGTAGTATCAGTACTGATAACAATAATAGTAGTAGTAGTCATGATGGTGATAATGATGATCATGGTGATTATGTTGCTGACGACAATGATGTTAAGACGTTTATGATTGAGCTTTTGTTTCAAATATTTTCCAGACGATAATTTTCTATCACCCTCTTTGCCGATTATTTACTTCCGCGGTCACTTGTCTATAACGACAAGAAGAAGTTATTCTTGTGCTCATGTAGTGAACAAGCATGTTTTGTTTCTAAATAAAGAAGGGGTAGGTATTCATTTTGTGTGCTGATTCATTAATAATATCGGGATACTATGAACAAACATGGCGGCTCTGCACCGGCGTTTAGTGTCCTTTTGAGAGAATGTGAAGATCTGGACACTCTTCATAGCGGAATGTGTATGTCTATGTGTGTGTGTGTGTGAATGTGTATATTGTGTTTGACTATACCTAGAGGTAGAGACAGAGAGACACAGAGAGAGAGAGAGAGAGAGAGATAGAGAGAGAGAGAAAGATAGGGGGGGGGGGGTGTTTTACTGCTGTCACAATATAGCAATTCCTGTTTCGTCAATGGTCTCCACTACCAATATGTAACATCAGGTTCGACAAATATCATTTTCACTAGTTTTTCACTCCTGTGTGTGTGTTTTTGCATGTGGTGTTTGTGTGTGTGTGGTGTTTGTGGTGTATTTGTGTATGTGTGTGTGTGTGTGTGCGCGTGCGCGCGCGTGTGTGTGTGTGTGTGTGCGTGTGTGTGTGGATTAGGACCGCACTACATTCGTTCTCTCCTTATCAACCGACAAAAGGCGAGTTTCTGATTTTCCCAGTTGGAAGGAAGTATTTTTTTTTAATTTTTCCTTTTACTGATATTGCCTAATTCCAATCAGGCGTACAAATCATAGCTACCGATCCCTCGTTATCTATTATAGGGTTGGGGGAGTAGACTGGGATAGATCAGCATCCCTCAATGGCAGTTTCTTGTAACTAAATATAGTCGCCTCAAGCTACGGAAACCGGGATGAGCTCTGCTCTATGACCCAAAATGATCCAAATTTACTTACTTGTAGGTGGATTTATGGTCTTGGACTTTCTCCTGTGATACGTGAATTAGTGGCAAAAACGTTCCCCCCACCCCCATTTCCCATGAGCGTCTGATTCTCTCTATCTACCTACCTACCTCATCCATCTGTTAGCACATATGTATGCGAATGAAGGTGGAACATTTATCGTTACGAGCGATCAACTCTTACCTGTCACCTAAATTCACCACACGGCGCGATACCTAACAACAACAATTATAATACTGATGATAATGATGATTATATTATTTGCTGTCATTTTATCCCCCATTCTTCCTGGTGTATATATAAGTTAAGGTGAGGAGTAAACCATTGCTTTGAAAGAGACTTATAGAAATCCTAATTGACCAATACCAGCGGAGTTTGAGTCAGAGACAAACTAGGCAATCAGGCTATGGGATAGATGTTTAATCTACCTCGATCTAATATTGATAGCCATCTTCATTCCTACTATAAGGTTATGGAACAGCTTGCCAACAACCGAAAAGCTCACGAACAACATCGAAACCTTTAAAAATACGCGTCATCATATAACTTTAAGAAATACCCTATAAATTATTGCATTAAATTAAAAAAACGAGAAAAAATATTTTAAAAAACGCTTTAAGAGTTTAAGAGGTCTATAATCGACCATATTGAAATGCGCACTTGCAGTAATACTCGGCCCAGCCGAGTCAATCACTTAATTGGAAGAAGAAGAAGATTAGTGGCGTGATGCCTATGATTTTCGAAGCACAAATGAATATGTATATAGTTAGGAAGTTATTGTCAGTTACTAACCGTGACTGTGTATACATTCGAAGGAAAAGGTACGGTTAGTTTATAAAGTGCGTAATTCTAATTTTGATGGATAGGGAATACGCTATTGTCTCTATCTAAGTGTCAAATTGGCCATGGTTCTCATGGTTCTGTTTTTTGCTTGATGCGTGTTTAACCCTTTCAAGGCTACGGGTATTTCTCAAACTGCTAACTAGACAAAATTTTCAAGATTTGCTTGTCTCTATACGCGATAATTCAGATTCCACTAAACGGTCATATGCCAAAACCTGAATTTCATGTCAGTACACTTAAATAGGATTAAGCTAATATAAAAACGTGAATTTTAAGATTTTGCATCTTTCAGTCCGGTTAGAATCAGACCCCGCTGTGAAAGGGTTAATTTAAACGACGCCATTTTAAACATAATTGACGTTGTGTCGAAGGCGGAGTTCTCTAGACAGGTTACCGGGCTGACAGTGCCACTCATAGTTTAACGGAAGACTCACATTTAAATATCTCATCCAGTCACAGTATAATGACAACGGGCCAACCGCTATCAACAGTATTCCCTTATCGCCGGGCGCCGAGCGTCTGGCGGAGCAGCTGCTAAAATCCCGATTTTATCGTTTTAGGTTTGACGCGACCAGGATTCAAACCACCAACCTACCGGCTTCGACACGGACGCTCTACCCATTGAGCTAGGAAACCGGAGTCTATGGATTTCAAGATCTTTTCTTTTCGTTTTTCTTTCCAGTTGGGGAGAAAAGCGGTTAGGATTTCCACCATAGAACACCTGACGCTCCCCCATTAGTGTAGCGCTGTTCCCATTAATCACAGCTCGGTAAGGGTTAGATGGACATCGCGGTGAGTTAACAAGCTGATCTGCCCAACCTAGCAACTGCCAATGCAGTGGTGTGAAACGATGAGGGTTAAACCTTTCAATGCTTATGTTATTTCTCATTAATCTACGACCTACACCAGAATAATAAGATCTAAGTGGACTTAGTCACATACAGCTCAAGGTGACATGATATTATGTTCCAAAATATCCAATCAATAAACAGAATACTATTTTCGCTGCAAAACATTAACAATGAATACGAATACAAATATCAACAAAGAAATATTTAAAAATAAAACAGGGAAACAAAAAATGAATCAAAGCTATCGAAGAAATGATTATGAAGATAATATATTTTGTTTTCTTTTCCACTCCCGCATCATGCATTGTAAGGACCCATCTCTGTCTGGTTACAAATGGAACAAAGGGAGATGATATTTTTTAATGTCCCTCCAACCAAAAAGTAACCTATCGCGAAGCCAGAAAAGACACTTTGGATCAAGGCCAAAATAAGCAGGCGATACGCCCCCTCTTCAATCTCTCAACAAGGAGATTATTCAAAAGTATAATGCGTTATCTTGTTGAATTAAAAATATATTTAAAAAAAAAGTTATTTTATTTTCTTTCCCGCGGTCTTATAGACTTATAGCATTTTATTATATTTTCGGTAAACATGACAACGATAAAATATGATTAAGCTATGATATAATATGATGATATATGATATAATATGATGAGATATTATATGATATATACTATGATATGAAATGATGTGATATATGATATGATATAATATGGTATATAATATGAGATGATGTGATATGGTATGATATGATATGATATGATATGATATGAGAGGACATTATGATATGATATTATATAATTTGATATGATTTATGGTATGATTTGATATGATACATGATGATATGATATGATATGATATGACATGATATATGATATGATATGATTTATGATATGATATGATTTATGGTCTGATTTGATATGATATATGATGATATGATATGATATGACATGATATCTGATATGATATGGTATGATTTATGATATGATTTATGGTATGATATTACAGAATATAATATGATGTGAAAAAGGATAAAATAATATATGATATAGTAGTATATATGATATAGTAGGATATATGATATGATATGGTTTATGGTATGATATGACAGAATATAATATGATGTGAAAAAGGATGAAATAATATATGATATAGTAGTATAAAGGATATAGTAGGATATACGATATGGTAGGATGTATGATGATATGATGATAATAATATATGATATGATATGGTATGAGATGCTCCATATCTCTCTCATCGGTCAGGGAATAATGCAGGTGAGAAGTTGACGAGTGACAGAGCACCCTGTGTCCTGCATGTCATGCAGCATCGATCTCACTCACTGGAGTTTGAGCAAACTATCATCTCCAAACTCTAACAACTTCGCTAGGAGGAAGAGTCAGATAAATCGATTTTCACCAAGAAGGGTATATACCTGGTGAACTGATTACTTCTTTACTCTACAAGGCCATAAGTGGAGATGGTAAGTTAGTTATGATAAAGAATAATCAGCCGATGGAAACATTGACATCTTTGTTAATTTGATTGGCATTGCCCGATCCAAGTGCTACATACTTATGGCCTAACTTAATCCTTTCACTGCTAATGTTATTTCTTAAAGTACTAAATAGAGACATCAAAATCTTTAACAATTTCAGGCTTTTGGTATATGATATGCTTTGCCTTTGAAAATGGTTCATATGTCTATTACTTTTTTGTGCAGACAATTCTCGCAAGCTGTGTGTTTTTTTAAAAATAGCAAAACCTCTCTTTCTAAACGCAAAATTTAAAATTCGAATTATATCAACGCTAGTTTTATCAACAAATAGAAATTTGTATATCGTTTTACAGTCACCCTGTCGATATATCTTCGTTGGCATGGGAAATCCGCTCGGACACGGAGTTTTCTGATACAACGTATACAGATAATACAGTCCGTCAGCAGTCAAGGTTGTGCATTGTCTATTTATCCAGTTCAATTCTCAGCTTGATGACTCTTGTACTCGGTGATTTCTCCCCCACCCCCACCCACAACTCCCAACCCCACTTAACCTTTTCAATGCTAAGGATACCAAAATCTTGAAAATGTACGTGTTCTTATACCAGATACAGCAGATTGCAGTGAACTGTCATATGCCAAAAGCCTGAATTTCATACGCCAGTTCACTGAAATCTGATTTATCTGGTATAGGAACAAGCAAATCTTGAATTTTTGTGTGTCTTTAGCATTGAAAGGGTTAACATTTCCTCACAACGTGGTATCGATTCTGTGGCTGTACAGTAAAATATTATGTGCGTGTTCAATGTGTATTGGCCCTAACGATATCTGGCCCGCCTCCCACTGCCAGCCAAAGTCTCCCTGGATGGAGATAATGATAATTTTGTTGTGTACGGGGGGTTCTCCCCCCCTCATCCTCCGCGGGATTCATCAAGAAGGCTCGTTAGTGATGCCTCATCGAGGCCTGCGCCCATTATGTCGTGATGGAAACATTTTATCATATACTGAAAAAAACCCCAAACCCCCCCCCCCCCAAATAAACAAAACAAAAGCTACAAATCCATTGCATTTGGCGTCAAAATGACAGCAATGTTTTCAATATGCTCGCAATTATAAAATATGTAAATAGTTCTCTCTTTTTTTCTATCCCTCTGAATGACACCATCACAATGTTTGTGTTTGTACAACCCTGTCATTGTTGTGAGTATTTTGGGAGAATTACCGTTAATAAATTGTTCACTCAATTCCTGTTAGCATCAAGTTTAGGCAGCCCCCCCCCCCAAAAAAAAATAAAATAAAATAAAAACCTAACAAAAAACAACAAACAAACCAAAAATAGGCAACAACCCAACTCCCCCCCCCCCCCAAAAAAAAAACCCCAACAAACAACCAAAACAAAGACAAAACAAAACCCCAGTCATTTTTACAAGGCCAAACGAGGGCCACTGATGACATGGGCGGAAAGGACATTTTCATACGCGCAATTTTCATCATCAAACGACAATGCAAAGAACACAACCAGATCATGTCCAAAAGTCTGCCTCATCAAGAGCATTCAGCATTGTCTGCCACATATTAGCATAGATGTCTCCTCACATGGGGATTTGGTAACCAGACCTTTGCTGATTGAGCCAAGTCACAGTTGTGTTTATGAAACACAACACACGCTTTGATTATCACTGGTTACTTTATTCTTACCAGAATAAACAAGATGGCGAAGGAACAAAGAAGAAGCTTTGACAAGAAGAAATACGTTTGGCATTTTCTGTAACCAGAATATCCTATGTTACGTGCCGTGATCTGATGACATGAAATTAAGGTTTTGTTTCTGGCATAATTTGTCAGTTTACTTTAAATATGATTTATCTGGCATATTGTATATTTGGACGATTTTGCATATTTACATACAGCTTATTGGGCCGGTTTCATGACGCGAGACTAGATTTTAGTCCGAGGCTAAGTTCTAAATTTAGCTCAATTTAGGTTCACTTTGAATATTTTGACCACTCAAAAAAAAAAAAGGGTTAAAGGGAGAATACCCACATAACAGCAAGATCGACGAACCAATGCTTAATATAAAGAGAGCGGTGTTCATTTTTTTCTTGTTCGCTCAACGCTGTGCAAATCGGATAAACTCTCAGTAAATTAAAAACTTAAACTTAACGTGAACTTTTATATAGCGCAATATCCACTCATGACGCTCAAAGCGCTTTACAAGGGGTCCCTGGCCGACAGCAACATTCAACATTCAGGACGAGGCATGCTGCCTGTTAGGCGCTTGTACATTTACAGTCAGACAAGGACGACACTGCTTGTGGCCGTGTACTCATTTTACACCTGAATACAGTGAGAAAAAATGTGTGTAAAGAGCCCTTTTCAAGGATTCAACTTTGCGCCGTCACGATTGACGGGTTCTGATGGATTCAAACCAGGGACCGACTGTCTACTGCTAGGTCACAAAGCCGCACTAGTGGTTGCAACAAGTAGAGTAGAGTTTATACCCTCACACCAACCCTGAACCACCCGTCCTTAGACTAGTCCTTAGTGAATTTACAGCTCAATACTTCGTCCTCGTAGAGAACTAGGCTCGATTAGTGCAAAAGCTGGGCTGCTCTTCCCCAATAATAAGATTATAATGCGGATAAGAACAACCTTGTTTCTCCCAAGCGCAAAACAGGATAAACCAATGTGATTTGACAATAAAATAGAGATGACGAAATTGAGAGGTCGATTCATCGATCCAACGAACGATATAGAGACATAGCAAGAGAGAAATAGTAAAGAGAAAGAGAGATAGAGAGAGATACTATATATATTTATATATATAAATATATATAGTATCTCTCTCTCTCTCTCTATATATATATATATATATATATATATAGAGAGAGAGAGAGAGAAAGGGGTGGGTGGAGAGAAAGAGGGGGGAATTTCTAAAACAGGTCTGATCCTCTTCTGGTAAAGCGGTTTAAAAAAGCAGAATCGATTCCAAAAGTACAAACCCCCTCAAAGGAAGACAATTAAATGACCCTAGAAGTCACTCTATTGTCAGGACATCTTCTTACGTCAGTGCCTACCGTTTGCGGTTATCATTATAATCGATAATTGGCAGTATCACGGAAAGCCGTGCCAGGAATAGTACCGACTGACTTGGGTGAATGTTAGGACTAAAGGATAGAGAAGAGAACGCGGCATGTACTGGGTAAATAAAAAAAAAACCCAAAGAAAACCCCAACCACGGATCGATGAATCGAGTTAAAAGAAAGGAACCCCTGAAAGAGCAGATGGATAAAGGAAGGAATCTAGACTGACCACTAGTCATCAGAAAGACGTGAAAGCAAAGATAATAGCTGCTATCCGACTGGAGAGACTTCTAACCGGTCATCTAAAGTTTCTGTCCGTCTAGGACAACTCTGATCCGGGCGATTTGAAGACAACAAGGCGGGCCTCTCTGACTCACTTATTTCCTTTTCCTGTGTTTGGAGTTTCCCTCTAATCCCTACCCTCCGGACTTTCTTCCCCCTCAAATCCTTCCATTTACGTCACCCTAATGTAACCTGAGCATGATGTGGTTGAAATATAGTCCGCTGTGTTTATTATCCAACTATCTGTATCAAATTTCTTTTTAAGAGGGTTCATATTTTTATTCCAAGCAGTACTTCATAGCTTTCTAACGACCTTGATTATATGTTCTCCTTTTTCGATATCAATAACCTTCGAATATTATATACATTCTTGTGTCAGCGTTCTTCTCTTCCACAGCCTTTTTTGTCCTCCCGTCTTAAGTGTTATTATTAGAAAGTAAATTTCGTGTAGTTTCACAATGAAATTAGAGACATGGATACTTTGATATATTATTCCTCTATTCAAGATCTTTTAACTTAAATATAATGAATTTGTTTTTTGGTTTCTCTTCCATTTTGGCTCTCCTTAAAGTCTAAATTTGTATAATAAATTTGTAGCTTCATACTGAAATTAGAGACATGACTTTTGTGTCAGTATTAAAAACAAGGATTATGATATCATTAAACTAGGGACGAAAACATAACTACTGGATGGGTGGAGATTAATAGAAAGTGTATCGGAACTGCTGTGTCTTGACGAAATGAAGAAACATCCATCTCTCTCTCCCTCTCTCTCTCCCTCTCCTCACCCCCTCTCTTTCTCCTCTACCCCCTCTTTTTCTCTACGAGAGAGACAAAAAGGAAGACAGATGAATGGATGGATAATAGAATTGTTGCAGAACGCACGATTCCTCTCCGCTACAGAAACAATGTAAGCGTGAAAAAGGGAAATAAAAGAAAGAAAAAAATTGGTTAGAGTACTTCTTAAGAATCCTCTCAAAGGAAACAGAACATTAAATTGTTTCCATGAGAGTTTGTCGTGGAAGTTGCCTTGTAAGCGATGCTTACTTTCATGAGTCACAGGAAGGAAGTCGAATAAATTGTCACTACTCCAGTAGTCTCGACCGGTAGTTGTTTTCTAACCACCTCCCCCCCCCCCCCGCACACCCCAACACCTTTACTTTTTATGACAATGTCTGCTATAAATAGAACGTGTATCTATGTGTGTCAGCACGTTCACTTATCTTGAGAGTACAGCTAGCTCCAACTTTGATATTTTGACCTCATTAAATTTGTTCTTTAAAAATAAAAAGGCGTGAAACAGGTAACAGAACGGACCATCCAACTGAACCTATTACCAGTGAACCATTTTTATCACCTACCCCTTTCTCATGATTTTAATTACTTTGCCTTTTTCTCGTCCCATTAAGTCTCGTCAAGACAGGAACCGGGGCATCATATGTTGTATTTTATGTAAGCCACAAAGACTACGACATTCTAGTAGTCTTTGGTAAGCCATGATACATTCATAAAAAAAAAAGGTTTATTGTGAGGAAAATTACTACTCTACCTAAGCACCCCAAACTATCTATTTCAACTCAGTTTGCGTGTGAAAATAATAAGATAATAGTATAAAAAAAGAAATCGAGCATTGTGTACCTTTTTTCAAGTTAATTGTACAAAAATCGTCATTTTGTTTCGAAAATTTTGTTTCCATTTTTTTGTTTTTGTTGTAAACTTAATCAAACTTTTGGGCAGAATTCCATTTATCTTAATAATGATTACAGTTTATATATAGATTATATCCGAATGGGATATTACAAACAATAATTGAGGAAAACCAGTAATTAATAAATCAATCAATCCGAATATTCTAAGTGTGATTTTCCAAGTGAGCATTCCTTCAGGCGACATTTACATGATATGTACATGGCTATCTTTATCATTTACATGAGCGAGGGATTAGGTGTTTTAAAAAAAAATAAGGATATGGATCATATCAATTGCTTAAATGACATATCATTTCTTTCAATTCTTTTGTTGGTGTATCACTCGTGAGGCAGACAGAGATTTTCCCCACTTCTCTCTCTCTCTGTCCTCACATTATTTCACCATCCGGTCGATCCTTTGGTCTCCATCCAGTGTTGGTAGTCCGTCTTTCAAAGTCCGTCCCAAATCTTTTCTCTCTGTCAACCTCTAACTCTTTTTTCCCATTCATTTTTTCCAGCAGTAAAAGTGTGTACCCCAAACTATGTCTTCGCATGACATGGACCACGAACTTCGCTTGTTGTGTTCTTACCTAGTGAAGAAGTTGTTGATCTCTCTATCTGCTTCTATAAAGGCCTTGCCGTCCACGCTAATTTGAGCAGTCTTGTAAAACACGACTCAGCTAATGTGATTCGTTTTTCTGGTTGCTTAAAATGTCCAAGTCTTTAAAAAAATGCACACCAAAAACAGGACCAGTTGTTTTATAATAAGGGTATGGAGAGTTTTCGGGCGCTTTCGACTGCTGATGCCATAATATAGGCGTCCAGGAGTAAGTAAGATGATATGCTAGTTAAAAGAACAACCGGCTTTTACCCTGCTAAGGACATTGCACTCAAATTGTCTCTTAGGTGACAAAGATGTAATTAAAATAAATAATATCTCACAATCATAAAGTAGGACACACAAATAGACGATGGCTACCACTCCCATCATCCACTATCATGGTCCAGGGAAGGGAGAGTCAGGATATTCTACCGCCCTTTGTGCACAAAAGTAGCCATTACAGGGTTGCTGCTCGCCGGCTCCGTAGCCACCGTGAAACCGGTAGGTCAGCAATGGTTCCGACCCAAGCTGCGTCATACGTAAGACGTTAGCCCGTTCAATGCTTAAGCTTCTAACTAGATATCAAAATCTTTAAGATTTGCCTGTTCTTGTTCCAGATAAATGATATTTCAGGCTTTTGACATATGCCAGTCCACTGAAATCTTATTTATCTGGTATAATAACAGGTTATTTTTCGAGATTTTGCGTATTCGGTTTGGACCCCGCAGTGAAAGGGTTAACATCGTTTCTGCACTGCATATTATTCCCAGTTTGACCAATTTCTTGTGACTTCCAGTGCCTGCTCCCTACCTTACTGATATTACAACTGGATGATGCCCATGATGAATGGCCCTCACCAGGTAGTCCTGTAGTGTTGACCACTGGTCACTCAATAAACATAAGGAATAATTACCGCCTAATGAAATAGTCCCACGGCATCTAAATAAATGAATCTAGACAGCAGCACGAGTCTAATCAACGATTACAGGATGTTCCCCCCTTCAAGAGTATTTGTAAGCTGCTGGTTGATTGCTGTCTGCGTAACGCATTTTCAACCCTTTCTCAGCAGGATCTAATTCTAACCAAACATAATAATATTATGCACGATCTCTAAATTCTACGTCTAATTAAACAAGATAAATTAGTAAAAGATTTAAGTGAACAGGCATACCACAAAAATATGAATTTCAGGCTTTTGGCATCTGCCAGCCCCATGAAATTTTATTTAGCGGGTATAAGAACTGGCAAATCTTTGATGAATCTGGCTAGTTAGTATTTTGAGAAATAACCTTAGCATTAAAAGGGTTTACGCATTTTTGAACACATAACAATTATGGTCCATTTTAATGAATAATATGTGATATGCTCATTTTCAAGTATTTTTCTAAACTTCAATTGCTATCTGAGTCATGATATCTACTTTAGATTAATAATCATTGATCTGCACAATAAAAACAAAATGTTTTATTCTTTGCCAAAATAGACATGTCTTTTACTTTTAATTCAGTTCTAGTCTAGCGCTTCAACTTTTTCATATTTTAACCACGCACCATTGATTATCGTATAAGTAATGATAATAAAATGAAAGAAAAGAATGGGACCGCCAAGTGAGGATGCAGTGGGGTATGATATTACCATAGATAGTGATTGAAGTAAAGCCGCAAGAAAGATGGGACAATGAGTGTTTAACGACTTGGATGCATTCACGTGACAATTAGAACAACAAAACAAACAAGGATTTGATCTTACAAATATCCGCTCGCTGAGAAAAAATCTCCACGGGCTAAATTGGCTGGAATTTCTTAGAGCGCTCAATCAGCGGCTTTCATCTCGTTAAACGTTTCCTCCCCCCCCCCTGTCCGTCCGTCTATCAGTCTCTCTATATCTCTGTCTGTCTCTCTTTGTGTCTTTACCCCCCCCCCTCCCTCCCTCCTGCCTTTCTCCACCTCCAGCTCTCTCTCTCTCTCTCTCTCTCTCTCTTTGTGTCTGTTTCTCTCTCTCTCTTTCTCTCTCTTTCGCCCTCTCTCTCTGTCTGTCTGTCTGTCTGTCTGTCTCTCTCTCTCTCACTATCTGCTTTTCTCTTTAGATCGCTCTCTCTCTCTCTCTTTCTTTCTCACCCAGTATCTCTCTGTCTCTGTCTGTTTGTCCATCTCTTTCTCTCTGCTTCTCTTTGTCTCTCTGTCTACTACCCATGCCAGTAAAAGTACATGGTTGATAAATCTCGCTGACCCCAAAAGTATTCAATGTAGGACAAGTTGAGATTTAACTAATCACGATAAGACAATGCGATATTGGGATTAATTGAGTTATTTCATCTAACAACAAGGATAAGGTGATATATTTTATTTATTAGCATTTTTATATAGGAATCGGTAATTTGTTAACCATCCCTCGCTCTAGATCAATTAGCCCTTTCACAGCGAGCTCTGATTCTAACCCAACTGAACCTTGCAAATTCTTGAAAATGTACGTTTTCATATACCCGATAAATCAGATGTCAGTGAACTGACGTATGCCAAACGCCTGATTCAGGCCTTTTGCATATGTCAGCTCACTGAAATCTGATGTATTTAGTACAAGATAACGTATAATTTCAATACTTTGCATATTTCACTTGGGGTAGGATCAGACCTCGCAGTGAGAGGGTTAACAGAATTATCCCATGCCAGTATGCTGTGACTGGGTGAGTTATTGAAGCGATTTATCCGATAATCTCGGTGGGGCAGTTCGTTGATTTTCTTCGACAAATCTTGTCTTTGATATAATGACTCTTTTTTATTTTAGGTTAAAAAGGGCGTTAGAGCAACAATCAACCAACCTCGAAATTTTTCTTCGATTTCTTCTTCTTCTTCTTCTTTTTCTTCTTCTTTTTCTCATTTTAACCTCATTAGAGTGTCTGCACCGAATATTTGTGACGGTATTCATCAGGGGTGAACGTGCTCTTAAAGATAATGGTAAAATGATGAGTAGGTGCTGGAAATAAACTACCAACGAATGGTGAAGTGGACTGGCACGCTGTTCATGTGTTCATTACCAGGCGACGAGTGCCGTGGCACGACCCAGGCTCGAATCCATCCGGTTTTGTCCTGATGAAGGCATAGGGCCGAAACATATGTTTTTGTCTCTTGTTTTGTCCTTGTCCTCTACCACTTGCCTGTCAACCACTTCCCTTACATCTCTTACTTTTCCCTCTTATTTGACTATGTTTTCTATTGCACTAGATATTTGAGATACCAAACAATATCTAGCTGTTTAACCAAGGACAATCAATGGATTGAAATAATGGTTGGATAATCTCACTTGTGACATTTTGTTTAGCGGAAGGCGATAATCGCATCTCCATAAAATTTAAGAAAAAAAGGAACAAATATTAAAAAAACAAAAAAACAAAAAAAAAACAATAACAACAACAACAAGGCCTAATCAAGACGAATAGGAGACATGGTAAGACAGTACGTGGTGAGGACTAAA
>JAUEKZ010031339.1:0-12500 GCA_031471865.1 Melibe leonina | reverse complement strand
CGGGATAGCGAGCAAACCCAATTGGTTTAGACATGGCACCAATTCAGGTATAACTCTAAGACCGACGCATCATTAGATAGAGTGTCTCAATAGCTTGACCCTACCCAAGCACGTCGGTTTGTCATTCTTTCGCTTTTTACCTTTTCTTAATAACATTTCACGTGGATGTTAAACCAGTCCTGTTGTACTGGTATCCCTTTCTATTAAGTTTGTAACCCGTTATATTGGAACGAAATAAAAATTAACCTCATGGGGGAGAAGAAAAAAACGACTTTGTGATGTTAATCATCTTTTTGATTTTTCACATGAATGAAAAGTTTCTAAATAACAAAGACATTAGCAAAGTTAGACCTTAGTATTTGGTCACGTGCCGGCCCGACCTAGGAGACACAAAATGGCGTCAGTTAAGGTTATTGTTTACGTACATTTATTGCATATGAATAGCCAAGATGGCGGACACTTGAGGTAATCGAATGATGGTGATTATGGCTCCCCATAGGCGGCTCGCGCCATTAGACACCCCGAATAGAAAGCCTCTATATCTTCTGATTTCTTGCTAAATAATCATTATAGAAATAATGACCGTGAATGGGAAAATATTCACCGAGCCCCACGAGATAAATATTTTCACATTCTAAGTCATTATTTCAATTATAACATGCAGTAATGGTCGATCTAAGATATTAAACTTTTGATACAAAATAAAGATGAAATATACAAATTAAAATTTACCAAAAATATTCATTAACTGCTAACTTTCTTTAATTATAATCCAATCAGTGTGCATTCATTTTATTTTAGAGTTATAGCGAAGTGGTACGAATGAACAGTGACGTCACCAGGTCATATATGTGTAGATTTTGAGCGCTAATTCTTAGTAATATTAAATAAGAAAGGCATGTTATAATAAAATTTCACGATTCAGCCGCGTGTTCAGTAAATGTGCTCAATGTTTTACTAGTCAAATGGCACCAGCAAGCTGTGTTCACTACAATAGGCAATCAAGGCCGATTTCATGACGCTAATTCTTAGTAATATTAAATAAGAAAGGCATGTTATAATAAAATTTCACGATTCAGCCGCGTGTTCAGTAAATGTGCTCAATGTTTTACTAGTCAAATGGCACCAGCAAGCTGTGTTCACTACAATAGGCAATCAAGGCCGATTTCATGACGCGAGGCTAGGTTTTGGTCCGAGGCTAAATTGTAAATTTAGCTCAATTTAGTCTCTCTTTTAATATTTTGACCATTAAAAAAATTCAAAACAATTCACTCCGTATCGAAATTGCGCTAAATTTAGAATCTAGTCTCGTACTGAGCTTTGGTCTCGCGTTTGAAACCGACCCTTAATGCCTAAAATGAGAAAGTCAATTGCTTACATCCACGACAGTCCAATGTCTACAAACCATTAAACTAGCGATTCCAAAGACTCACACCTTGATCTGTGTAACATCTATCCAGCTGTGATTTTACAGAAACAGTTAATGTATGTATGAATGATTTGTGAATTACAAATACCAATTCACCATTAGTTTCCTATGATTACTCGTGATATAAATATAGACCTCTAACAAACCCTGGTGTGGTATATTTTTTTCCGGGATAGTTTTATTTACTCTACCGATGAGTGGGGCGGTTTAGAAAAAAAAGAAATCTTTGGGGCCTTTATTTGGCCACATACTAGTCCAGGAGTTGTGTCTTTAAATTCATGGGGGGAGAGAGTTTAAATAGGTCACAAAACTTGTGACATTCACATCAATACAAGTTTGATAAAAACTCGATATCCATTCGTTCTATATATAAGAACAAAACAATTGCAATATGACAATGTACATACTTGATGATGTCATTTCAAGGAAACACAAATTGACCTTTTGATAATTACGCTAAGTTCATGTTACTGCATTAAATTAACAACGTTTTATTTTATACATGGATATGCACGGTACACAGGATTCACATATAATCGGTATGGTCTTTCTGAATGAAGGAAGTAATAGACGATTTTATTTCAATTTCCACAGTGCCTCTCGTAATGTTAATCAATGGAAGGCCAGTAGAAGAGGGTCGTATCGACTACGTTGCACCAGGCGATTCCTTGACAGTGGAATGTAGGATGGACGGCCGATCGCCCTCTTACGTGACATTAAGTCTGGCATTGTCTACCGACGAGAACACGACGGATACTGAGTCATCCGTGTCGATCAGTGTGGTTGCAGGCACTGATGTACCTCAGCCTGTCTGTTCTGTTGTACACGCCAATGCGTGTTTCAACAAAACCATCTCTGGAACGATAGAGTCTTCTCGTAAGTTTATTTTTTTCTTCTCCAATGTTTCTATTCTCTATTTAGAATTGAACATTATCCCTTTCATAGCGAGTTCGGATTCTAACCCAACCGAAATAAGCAATATCTTCAATATTTGCCTGTTCTTATACCCGATAAATCAGATTTTATATGCCAAAAGCCTAATTTCTTGAAGATTTTGGTGTCATTAGCATTGAAAGGGGTATTGTATCTTGTTCCAAATTTGAATTAAGAATAAAACTACGGACGTCTATTAAATCTATATTTAATATTGACATTATCAGGAATCTCTCTTTGGATAGATTAAGTCATAAAACATTGTTTTATCTATGGTTTGAATGTGATCGGTCAAGACTTGCAGGATTTGATGAATTTTATGAACATGATTGTCGGGGTCAAACACTGAGCTGCCCATGCAGCAAATCGCCCCTCCCCCTCATTTCCCTTTCATTCGTTTTTCCTGATCGACATATCTTTGCACCTTTCTTGGAACTGAATGCTTTTTCATGACGCGAGACTAGATCTTAGTCCGAGGCTAAGTTAAAGTTTTAAAAAAATTGAGCTCAATTTAGGCTCCTCTAAATATTTTGACCACTCAAAAAAAAAAACAAACTCCATACCGCATCATTTATTCACAATGAAAATTTTGCTGTGTCTGTTTTTGATTCTAGATGGCCCTACTTCTGTGACACCTGGACCCCCTGGATTTGAGAACCAAGCCGAACGTTCAGAAACAAGTCCAACGATCCAAATGACCTGTGAAGTCGCTAAAACTGACGTCAACCCGATACCCAAGGTCACTCTTCAAGTCCAAGATGGCTCCCTCATGACCTTTGAACCAAACAATACCTACGAATCTGAACTGGTGTTTGGATACAATTTCACCTTTTCACCTACAACAAGAGGTCTGCTGTCTGGCTCGTGTGTTGCAAACAATACTGAAACCAATGTGGTGGTGACCGGTGATTTTGAGCTGAGCGTCTATGGTGCGTGGTTTTGTTGAAAACTGAACTGGATTCTGTCTTAATATTGTAATAAGATATCAGTGGTTGAAAAAGAAAAAAACATGGGATTTATTTGGAATGTTTCAATATCTAGATAAATACAGAAAAGTCGTATCTTTAATACCTTTTCATTGTCAAAAATCAAAATTGTTTGTTGAACTGGAAATTGCCAAATTTTGCTCTGGAACTGTTGCCTTTGGACTAGAAATTTCCATAATTGATTTGGCTATGGTGAATTTTGATTAATCATTTGTGACATTTTGTTCTGGAAAAGGTGTTTGAGAATTTTGTTTGCTAGCGTCTCATGTTTCTTTCTTCTCACAGACCCGTCGTTTATAAACAGCTTTACCGTTAACTCAGTAGCCGGCCCAGTTGAAGTTGAAGATGGCACAAATGTGACTTTGGCATGCGTAGCAGAAGGGATTCCTGTGCCAAATGTGAAGCTGAGTGATTCAGAGGGCCAGATAGATGGAAATCAGACACCGCTGGACGACCGTTCAGTGAAAATTGAGCTCACCAAATCCATGGATTGCTCGGACGTCATCGTCTGTGAATCTTCCAGCTTGGGACACAAGAGCTACAGTTCACTAAATGTGACTGTAAAGGGTGAGTGTACTTCTACCATCACTAAATGTGACTGTAAAGGTTGAGTGTTTTTCTACCACCACTAAATGTGACTGTAAAGGGTGAGTGTACTTCTACCATCACTGAATGTGACTGTAAAGGGTGAGTGTACTTTTACCATCACTAAATGTGACTAAAGGGTGAGTGTACATCTACCATTACGGCTACACTTGGTCAATAGTTATACACATTTGACATTCTGATCCTCTCATATCTAATCTTTCTCGCCATTTCATTGGTCCCAAGCCGTTTCAATGCTTAGGACACTAAACTATTAAAGACTTGCCTGTTCTTATACCAGATAATTCAGGCCTTTGGCACATGTCAGTTCAATGAAATCTGATTTATCTGGTATAATAATATGTACAGTTTCAAGATTTTGCATATTTCAGTAGTAGGGTTAGAATCAGACCTCGTTGTGAACGGGTTAAGCAGTCTCCAGCATGGAAATTATAGTGCATGTTTTTCACGCTATACAGTGATAGGGTGGCCGTCCGGGATCGACAGGAGTCGGTTCGGAAGCCGGTATGAGTGGCCTGAATCAGTCGCGCGGGGTGGCCGTCCGTGATCGACAGGAGTCGGTTCGGAAGCCGGTATGAGTGGCCTGAATCAGTCGCGCGGGGTGGCCGTCCGGGATCGACAGGAGTCGGTTCGGAAGCCGGTATGAGTGGCCTGAATCAGTCGCACGGGGTGGCTGTTACCCCCATAGGGGAAAGCAGGCGCAAGCGTCCGCCTTCCACTACGGTCACCCAAGGAGTTCCCATTCACGAAACTTGACGCGGCATTCAATCCGTGCACGCCTGTAATAAAATACTTCATGATTGGGTAAACAGTGGCAAAGGGGTGGCATAAATCGCCGTACGAAACTACTACTATGCTATACCCTTTTATGTATCATATTTTGATAATGACATTGATGAAAAACCATTACACGTGTTACAAACTTTCATATTTTCTTTCCCACCCCAAAAGGAGCAATGCGTCTGGCCGGACTGAATGAAGACCTATTTAAGACTGCAGCCAATGGACTGTCTCAGCCCAAATTCACAGTCTGTGCTGACCGTAAACCGCTGAAGATTCGAGTCTTCAGATCCCAAGGCCTGGCCGGTCCGTCAAACGGGAAGAGAAGGAGCACATCAGGAAGCAGAGAGGAGATTGATAGCAAAAACTACATATACACATTCAGGCAGGTGAATGCCAAATATGGAGAAATTGTCCTTGACCTCTTTGACCTATTTACTAAAGACGGTCAGAGGTACATTTTGGAAGTTTACAGTGAGGTTGGTGTTCCTCTGGCGATCGACTTTTCCCTTGCCCTGACAGGTGAGAGTTTATATATTATGATCATACGCCGTCCCACACTCTGGAAGCAAATATTTACTTTTTCTTAAAACATAATAATATGTATGAACGGGTCTATTTTAATCAAGAATATTGCAGCGCTATTAATTTACTGTCATCTTTTATTTTAATCTTCACCCTTTCTCAACGGGGTCTGCTTTTACTAAAATCTATAAAATGTACTTGTTCTTATTCCAGATAAAGCAGATTTCAGTGGACAGACATATTTTGCCTGGATTTCAAGCTATTTTGGCATATTATGTCAATCCCCTGAAATCTTATTTATCTAGTATATCATAAGATCACGTTAATCTTGAATATTTTGTATCCATATTATTTGGTAAGAACCAACCTCGTTGTGAAAGGGTTAACAAACGGCCATTGAACGTGTAGCATTTTTCATATGTTTATTCTGTCATCGTTGGTATCATCGTTATTGTCAGATTCTACCTGAAGAACGATTCATCTTTACTCTCATCATAAAGAGTGTAGCACCAATGAAATTTTGGTGTCAAATTGTATAGAAGAAGATTATAAACTGCGTTAAACTTATCTAAAAAAAAATCCATTATTTGCACGGGTGTCAATATCTCAGATTTAGTCAAAGGTCAGACATTCTGAAGGACCATTGAATAAAAAAGAATAACAATGAAATGAAAATGTACTTTCAATGAATATCTTCAATACTCACAAAAAGGGGGAGGTAGACTATCTCTCTTTAAATAAAGTGAATACATTAGAAACCCTTCTTCTAAAACTTCTGACACCTCTGTTCACAAAACAAAGTTTATTTTCCATGTTGAATTTTTACGAGCAGTCGTGGACAACAAATAAACTCAGTTTCCTACAGTCAACAATAACCAAAGTTAATGTTTTTAATGGGAAAAAAATTGAGTTATCATTCAAGAGGCATAACTATCATTTTTCTACGCTCAACGGCTGTTTATTATCTGTTATTTCCCTTGAATGATCTTTCACAACTGCCAGTGAAAGACGACCGAAGTGACAGCAGCTATAGGGATTATGCTCTCTTTACTCTTCACTGCAATGCGACTATGAACGCCAAAATCATTGTTTGTTAACTTAATTGTTTTCATCATATTATTATGTGTAAATACTATTTCATATCATATTTTATTGCATTTATATTTGTATTAATATATGTTCAAAGTCTTAGCCGATCGATGTAACGATAGCCATAATTTCCTATCTCAGGATAATAAATTTATTCTTATCATATCTTAACCCTTTCACAGCGAGGTCTGGTTCTAGCCCAAAGGAATATCTTGAAAATGGACATGTTCTTATACCAAATAAATTAGTTTTCAGTGAAGTGACATTAAAGCCTTGAATTCAGGCTTTTGGCACGATATATCCGTTCACTGAAAGATGATTATTCTGATATAAGAACATATGTATCTTCAATATTTTGGTGTCCTTAGCATTGAAAGGGTGAAAAGACAGTCTGTACATTAGAGTCAAGACAGAGATGGAATGTGTGTGTGTGTCTCAGCCTCTCTCTTTCTCTCTCTCCCTCTCTCTCTCTCTCTCTCTCTCTTTTACTCCAAGCTCCGTGCATGTGTATATCTTACACACATCAAGCTGCCTGTTCGGAGATATTTGTGGAAATAATCGAAAAAATAACAAAATAACAAAATAAAAGAACAACTCACAAGAACACAAAAGCTGAGGTCTAACTGGAAATACTTAAATGAAACATGAGGGTAGCAGACAAATTGGGATCTACCCTATTCTCATTTATTTCATCTTTGCTTGAATAGTTGGTTTTGTTTTTTAACCCTTTCATAGCGAGGTATGTTTCTAACCCAACTGAATATGCAAAATCTTGTTAATGCACGTGTTCTTAAACCAGATAAATCAGATTTCAATGAAGAGGCACATATTATGCCAGAAACCTGAATTTGGCATATTATGTCAGTTCACTGAAATCCCATTTATCTGGTGTGAGAACAGGCAAATCTTGAAGGGTTAAGCATTAAAAGGGTTAAGTGTGTCTATTTGCTTTGCATTAAGTTTCGCTTGCTTATAATTGGCATCATAAATAATCCTTGCAACATCAAGACTTTGAAAATTGTGTTGGTTAATTGAGTGTTTGTTTTATCCAAGACACAGTCTTCAGCAAACCGATACTTAACTCTTTCACTGCTAAGGCCACCAAAATCCTCAAAACTTGCCTGTTCTTATACCAGATAAATCCGATTTCAGTGAACTGACATATTCCAAAAGCCTGATAATCAGGGTTTTGACGTATGTCATTTCACTGAAATCTGATTTATCAGGTATAAGAACCCGTACATTTTAAAGATTTTGCATATAATTCAGTTGGGCTTGAATCAGACCTCGCAGTGAAAGGTTTAAAAATGAACGCTTTCTTTTCAGAAGAAAATTCAGCTTCAGGACTTCCAAAAGATTCTGACCAGACGAAGAGCGCTCTGGCATTGATAGCAGTTTGTGTGGTGTTTGTCTTCTTTCTGATCATTGACGGAATAGCCATCATTGCCTTTGTGTACTGGATTAAACAACGTAAGGGCTTTTTTTTATCTATAATTTGATAAGATAAGATAAGATAAGATGAGATAAGATAAGATAAGATAGAAAATAGAACTTTATTGATCCCTCAAAGGGGAAATTATTTTACAATGTTACATAAAGACATATTGTTGCGTCATAAAACAGGAAGCAGAGATACTTTCTTACTATAAGACAGATGTTAAAACGCTTAAAAGGGAGAGAAGATTATATTTAGAAGGTGATATGAATTGATTGATCTATATTTTTAAGATTTCGCTTACATTACTATTGTTTATGTTCGTGTCTACCAATTTGCACAACCATATATTATGATGAATTAGGGGAAATGGTTATTGTTTTCACTTGGGTTTGGTAATCATATTTCTTAAAGGACACTGTAGACAACTTGTTGACGGTGTTAAAGTTGGTGTGAAGTAGTAACAGCAGCATTTGTTTTAGTGCTGGAAGTAATAGCAATAGTTGACGCGGTGGTTATTGTATTGGTAGTAGTTATCTAGATATTACTAGTATCATTTTCAGCAATATTCGTAGTAGTAGAAGTAGTAGTAGTAGTAGCCGTAGTAGTAGTAGAAGAATAAGTGTTAGTAGTAGTAGTAACAGGAGTAGTAGTAGTAGAAATAGTAGTAGTGGTGGTAGAAGTAATAGTAGAAGTAGTAGTAGTGGTAGTAGTAGTAGAAGTAGTAGAAGAAGTAGTAGCAGTGATAGTAGAAGAAGTAGTAGTACTAGTAGTAGAAATAGTAGTAGTGTTATTATTATTATTATTATTAGTAGTAGTAGTAGTACTAGTAGTAGTAGTATAAATAGTAGATAAGTTCAAAGTCATGTCAAATTCATGATAATATGCGACTCAATCAATCAATCAATCAATCTTGTGATAGATTCGAAAATGCTGAAGGAGAGACGTTCCCGCAGAGAAACCGCTAGAGGAGCCCGTCCACCCAGACACCAGGTAAGATTTTGGTTTACTTTTAACCCTTTCACAGCGAGGTCTGATTTAACCCAACTAAAATGTACTAAATCCTGAGACTGTGTGTGTGTTTTTATAGCAGATAAATAAATCAGAATTCAGTGAACTAACATTATGAATTTCAGGCGTTTGGCATATTATGTCAGTCCACTGAAATCTGATTTGTCTGGTATAAGAACAGGCAAATTTTAAAGATTTTGGTTTTCTTAGCCTTTAAGGGGTTAACAACGAGGGGTTAAATAGGTGCAAAGTAAATATCAAGCAAATTTTAATCTTTTTTTGTCAGTAAATTAAGAACAGTAATATTACATCATGTTTGCAGAGTATATCGTCTAAAGCAAAACCTTTTTTTAAAATAAAAAACCTGGGAAAAGGGATTACAAAGACTTGTAATTTTACAAAAAGAGGAATTCCAAATTGAAACGAAATTTCTTGTCTATCTGACACAATTCTTAAGGCGTAACGAGGCTTATATGTGCTGCAAATTAATCTTTGCCATTATGTCAGTAGAACTATAAAATTTTGATTAACCCAGCGATTTAGGATTTTAATGCCTTTGCTGAATTTTGGTGTCCAGTTTTGGACAGTATGTCATTTCGCCTCTACTTTGACGGGGGTGGGGCTAATTCAAACTAAACACATAGTCTGACAAAAGGCGGTCCAAGCCATTCTTGAAAGCGTCACGTTCTGGAGCCTTAGTTGATCTTGATTGAAAATTGAATAAATAAGTTATATGTCTCTACAAATTACTTGTGGTCGCGTTTTGGTACATGTTGGGTACAGAGAAGATTGGGGGGGGGGGGGGGGAGGGGGTTGTCATTCAGTGTTTTAGGAGACCAGCAGCATTTAAGGTAACAATATGTATTACGATAGTCTTATATTTGTTTTCTTCATTACGATTCTTTTTTTCTAAAATTGTTTTATTCAGGAATCAAGACACAAATGAATGATGAATTGGATTCCCCCAAAACCTGTTCCCACATCAGGGAAAGTCTTCATCTCGGATTGAATATTGGCAATGCCCCCTGGTGGCCAATTTTTCTATTGTTTCTTTCAATCCAAATAACGCTGTATATTTTTTTGCCTTGTCTGGGGAGTGATTGGTATCAACAAATTAAAAGAAAGGAGATAACTTTCGTTAACTTTAAGATTAATTGAATTTCTAGGATTAGAACAAAACACATTTTTTTTTCAATGATTATAATGGGGGTGCAAGTTTGTTATGGAGAAGCTATATGAAAAAAAGTAAATAATTATGTGCTCTTCCGTCCTGTCAGATTTGTATACCCTAACCTGTGATTTATACAATGAGAAAATGCTGCAAAATATAATAACATGATTTCGATGAAATATGAATTCAAAGTCATATATCATATCATATCATATCATGATCACAGTGCATATTCTAGGCTGGAAGCCTTTAACATCGCTTGGAAAAAGTCTATTTTTAGGACCAGTGTGTATTGGTGGTGATGGTTACTTGATTCATTTTGGTATCAATGAGTTGATGTGATTTATTGATAAACAGCTCTCACGCTTTAAGCGAATCTGAGGACTGCTGGGAAAATATGCACAGTTAAGCTATATTATTCAAAGTGTTCCAGTTTCTGTCGCAGAACATTTTTCATTGGGTGTTATCACTATTGCCAAGAAAGGTGTCTTTATTTTCACTCTTTCAATGCTAAGGACACTGAAGTCTTCAAGATTTGACAGACGTTCAGGCTTTTGGCATAATAATATGTCAGTTCACTGAAATATGATTAATCAGGAATAAAAGAACAAAAAGATATTAAAGACATTGATTATAATTTTAGTGGGTTTAGAATCAGAGCTGACTGTAAAAGGTTTGATAAATAAGCGAAATAAGGGAAATAAATCATGTATATATTGGTGATTCACCTAGGTATATTATGCTTTCTATTGAATTGTATTTTACAGTCATCATTATATAAATTGATTGTATTTGGGTCTTCTTCTATAATATGATATAATTTGCTTATGAAATTTTTTAAATAAAAGCTATATCAAAAATTAATTAACAATGCATTTTTTTTATTATCTGAATTGATTTTTATGCTACATAAAATACAGGAAAAAAGTTCACATTTAGTAAAAAGTATCAAAAATTTCCCCGCGAATATTCTTTTTTTTTTTGTCTTCACGTTTTTTGTGTGTTGTATGCGTAAGAAAGAGAGAGAAAAAGAGAGAAAGAGAGAGAGAAAGAGAGAGAGATAAAAAGAGAGAGAAAGATGGAGAGAGAAAGAGAGAGACAAAGGGAATGAGAGAGAATACATTTTACTTTGCGTGTAGGCCTATTGTGTGGCGAATAGCTAAACGCATTTTAAATTGTGAATCTTAATAGGCCGGTTTCATGACGCGAAACTAGATTTTAGTCCGAGGCTAAGTTCTAAACTTAGCTTAATTTAGGCTCCCTTTGAATATTTTGACCACTTAAAAATTAAAAACAATTCACTCCGTACCGAAATCGTGCCAAATTTAGATCATATTATCGGACTAAGCTTTGGTCTGGCGTCGTGAAACGGGCCCAATGTGTCTGTGCACAGCTTGTCAATTTGAATGTGGTTGCGCCAAATAAATTTTAAGAAAATTGGGGGGGGGGGGGGGGGCACATAATAGAAAGTCTTATTTTAACCCCGGGTGCATATAACCACTCCCTTTGATATAAGGCAGATAATTGTTCACTTGTGTGCAGCACTGAAAGTAGCAGTAATATTAGAAAAACGTACTTAACCTAGACCTATGGATAATTTTAATATTGTTAGTATGATCATTATCATTGTTATTATTATGATTATTATTATGATCATTATCATAATTATTATTATAATTCAAAGCAATCATCGTATTTATTGCTTCCAGTTTTCAAACCTAATAGCTGTATTCAAGGCACTGAAATACAAATACTTAAATAAAAGACAGGAAGTTGGCTAGCATGTTTCGGCTTCCAACTTTATGTACTTTCTTCATGTGAAAATGTCTATTGGTAGATAGCGACGCACCTGTTCACGATCGGGCTCTGACACTGACAGCAATCTGCTGCAGACCAGCAGCATATCCGTTGTCACTTTCCACTTCATGCTGAAGCAAACATACTCAGATTCAAGATGTGAATTAGGACGTTTTAAACGGCTTGCGTTACTTCAATAACAGATTCCAACTCCAGGATAATTTTTAAATGCAGAACTGAAGGCGTGCATGATTTTTAAAGGGAAATAACTTTTACCATATTAGTCAAAGAAAATATCCCGGGTTGCTTCCCTCGACTCACTTTGTCCCTAACACGAAAGGAGACTCCGCTGGACCAAGGTAACCGCTGTGAATGATTAATGTGTGTGTGTTGTTAGTTTGGTTGTTGTTTTTTCTGCTTATTTATGTGTTTGAGCGATGTATGTGTTCATCAACATCATAATCATCATTATCATCGTCATAATCACCATCATCATCATCACCATTATCATCATCATAATATTGATCATCATCATCATCATTATCATCATTATCATCATCATCATCATCATCATCATTATCATCATTATCATCATCATCATCATAACAATCATCATCACCATCATCACCATTATCATCATCATCATCATAATCATCATCATGTGACCGACAATGATGAAGATATGTATAGATTGGAGGTGGAACGTTTTGTTAAGTGGTGTACGGAAAATAAGTTACA